>APFE030347420.1:0-23168 GCA_000404065.3 Pinus taeda
AATATAGGATCAGATATATATTAACCATACAAATGCATATATCAATACAATCAGAGATATACAAGAATATGGAGGAAAACTCAAATAGCTTTATTGATAGAAGTAGTAGAAGAGAGGATTACAACACATTAATCTGACCCAACTTCATCCTCCCAGCATGAAAGCCCTTCTTCACCTCATGAAAAGCTAGATCACCCAACACTATGATGTTCCACAGAGAAACCAACAACACTTCCTTGCAAGATACAAAATTCCAGCCTCTGGATCTCTAGGATGAGGGATCCATATGTAGATGTTTGCAAGTGGGTGAGTCAGATTCTGGGTTTTTGATTATTGTCATTTCCTTGATAGTTCTTGGTTCCACTTGGAGATTTCATGATCTCTTATTCATCCCTGGGCGAATTCATAGAGGCAAGTGTCACAGGAGAAGTTTCTGGAAGATTCCATGATCATCTACCTTGCAAAATATCTTTTCCATTTGTCTACTCTTGCCCATCGCACCCTATAGAAGGGCTTTTCAGTATGCATCGTACCCCCCGTGTGCATTAGGTGAGATGCATCACACCCTGACCATGGAGCAGGTTAGATGGTCCAGTTTTGACCAGTTCTAAGTAGGTTTTCAGGGAGAACTTCTGGGAGATGATGTAATTAGTTGACCTTGTTCCTTTAGGGTGTGTAAAAACACTTTTATGGGCTTGAAGCCCTTGGTTTATGGACATATAATATTGGGGTTGAAGTGCCCAAATATGTCTATAACACTTACCCATGCTTAGAAAAAGTAAAGCATGTTTGCATATCAAGTACAAGCGGATCCACTAAGTATACAAGTATAGAGGACTGGAAATACATAATGGATCATCTGATCATGATCGAACAAGTACATGTCTGAATATCACATATAAGGATGCCAATGATGCTGAAAGATGAAGTTGATCACTAATATCAAAGACTGATCCCAAAAGTACCAAATGAACATGATGGAATAAGATGGTACTACACTACAAACTTGGGTACCAGCATATAGAGTGTCGCCATGAATGACTGCAACATATAAGGTGTAATGGTATCAACTAGCAGCAACAGGAGCAACTGTCAAGTGAACCAATGAATGCTGATGCAACCTGAGGTCTTCACCGATCACCGTGGTACATTTATAAACAATGGGAATGAATGAGCTGAAGTCAACCATGTCAGAAATCGTTTGATTACCGGTCATTGATGTATCCCGTTAACAAATGCGAGACTACTCATCGATAATGATAATGAGATTCAAGGTACCCAGTACAATCTAACAAGCGCAAATAGATGATCTGAAGTTGAACACCTGGAAGAATCTATCGATCAGGAGACAATGATGGTTTCCCATTGTCGATAGTGAAGGATCTGCCACTGATGACTGCAAACCCCAAGGTACTGCCAAATGGTCTCTAGACCTTTTCCCTAGAGCAATGAGTCGTAGTCAATGGGGAAAGATCTAGTAGAAGGAAGGGATTAAGGCATCCTTCATCAATTTAGTGCAAGTGTAACCTGTAGGCCAATAATGTGGAAGGAATTAGATGAAAAAGATGTAGTAACCCAACCGAAGCACGTTTCTGGTGTACACAAGATGTGGCTAGCGCATGACAGAAATCCTCTGAACCAACCAATAATGAAAGCTAATACAGAGGCGAGGTATACACCAATAGGGTTAAATGGAAACCAAGGTACTGCACGAATCCCAATGTGTGATAATGTACGCTGATGTCGAACACAAGAGAAATGACTCAGTCAAAGACCCATGATACTAATCGATGTTGAGCACAAGGAGACCTATCAATAATGAAAATAGGGCCAAGGTGTGGCTCTAGGCCTATCATCAGAGCAATATGTTTTCGTCGATAAGGACAAGACCCGCCAACAAGAAGTCAATGGAGACCTCAAACTGGCATGAGTAAAGGACCAATATAACTGATGTGATGATAGACAAGACACTTACAACTAGGGATGGCCGACTGAAAAATGAGTCAAGAGACACCACAGAGAGGCCGACTCAGGCTTACTTCCCTTGAACAAAAGCATGACTCAAATGATGACTTTGTGGCAGCATATGATAACTCTGTATAAGCTCGTCATGCAAGAGGCACGAATGAACACTCCATATGATTGGAAGAGATAACCAATCGAAGGAGAATTGAATCAATAACAAGGTTAAGGCATACCTAAGTCAAACTAAATCCTGCCCAAAATGGAGGAGAGACATTCTTTGAGTGCTTTGTTCAAGGGCGATACAACTGACTCTAGCTGCCAACAATAAATGGAAATGTTGTCCTGTTCCCGCTCTTTTTGGAATATATAATTTTTTTTGTCTTTTTCTTTAAGTTGGAAAAAGAATAAAAGAATGCTATAGTACAATTGAAAGGACGAGTGTCAGTGAAATAGATGATCTAGTTCCTCGGATGGGAACATTCCTATGCTCAATGCAGGGAGGCGAAATTGGTCAAGGACACTCAAAGGGATGTTCCTTCCATGGGTCTGAAGGTGTGTCGAGTTGCAGAAGCTAAGGCATTTCAATTTTGACTTTTGCAGGAGACATGGTAAAAAAGTGGCTTAAACACGACCCCAAGTGAAGCCGGCTCAAGGCCAAAAGGTGCAAATGGTCAAAATGCAATGCAATAGTACAACTCAACACAAAGGAGGCTCTAGGGTATAAGGCCAGAACGAAGCAAAGAAGCAAAGAGAAACGAGTCTTCAACGTATAAGTCATGGTGGGACTACAAAGGACTCCTGAGCCTACTCAATGAAGTAACATGGGCAACCAATGTCAGTGATGTGCTAACTACGATGCCCATCAAAAGGATGGCTCTACCATCGTGTCATGATTTAAAAAATCGGCGAGTGAAGATGGTTTACGAACCATAACACGATGGGATCAACCCTATGGCAAGTTTATCGAAAAATGGAGGCTAGTATGCAAAATGCAATGGAAAAATGGCTTTCCTAACCTATATGACAGTGAGAATGATACCTTCCATGACGGGTCAGTAGTCATGGAACCGACTCAAAATTGTTGAAAAAGCGTCCAAATTGTCCTGAAAAACAATCCATTCTCGACACTCCAAGCTCCCAAGTTAAAAGATACATGAGACAAGACAAAATCAAGTTTAGAAAAAATTTGACATTTTCAAAGCTTATAAAATAGTTTTTTGACTCACCATTGTTACCATTTGAGTTGAGAGCACGAGGAGTGGAGAAAAAGAAGCAAGCTTGCCTTTTGCCGAATCTGACCATTCAAATCTTCCCAAAATCACCAGGTAACCCCCAAACTTGTCTTGCATCAATTTGTGATTGTTTTTAAGAATTTTAATTAAAGTTTCACCATTGAATTTATGTCAAATTTTTTTTTACAACGTATACGTAGGTTGGCTATATGCAACCTGCATATACACATGCCCTAGACGCAATTGTGCATAAAACAGACCTGCGTATACATCGTTTTGATTTCAAAACAAAGAACTAACAGTCCAAACTTGTTTTTTTTCTCAAGATGACAATCCCCTGTTGGGAAAGGGAGCATGCTAGTGTTAATGATGAGGTTATGAATGATCAACAGGCCTTGGATGTCTTAAGAGGATGCGGTTTGCTAAAAAATTTCAAAATGCCAAATATGAAGGCAAATACTTGCTTGCTTGAGATGCTCATTCACTGCTGGATTATTAAGGATGATTCATTCATGATTGATCAGATGCCATTGAGGATAGAGATTGAGGATATCTATTTTATCATAGGCCTTTCCCAGAGGGGTGAGGTAGTACATTCTACGGGCCGTTCACGAGGTAGCCTTTCTATAGAGGACTATGTGCATATATATTGCCTGGGTCATCCAAAGAAAATTGGAAGCCAAATTCCAATCAAGCACATAGAGATTTTTTCATTGAGAATCATCTTGTTCACTATAGCCAGAGTGAATGGATCAGCCTCCTTACACCAGGCTTCCCGACTTTCCATGAGCTTGGTTGTAGACTGTCTCACCACAATATTCGATTGGTGCACACCTCTTTTCACCAACTTGAAAACCCAGCTATCATCTATCAAAAAGGGCCAGACCAAAAACTTTGGGTATGGGACTATTCTGTGCTCCTTCTTTTTCGATAAGGTCCTAATGCTCCACCCTAGAGTACCAGTTCCGATCAGCAGCCCACGAGATCCATGGATGGGTAGGTGGGCCGATCTCATGAAAATTCTAGGAGGTGGGTGTTAGTGTCAGTCTTTGAAGCCTTCCAACAGTGATCAAACATGCTCTTACAAAGCGTTCGTAGGATGTCAAAGTCAAATTTTGTCATTTCAGTGAGTCTTCAAGTAAAATTTGGTCACTAGGTATTGGGTATAGGATTTGTTTTCACTCCTTCCAAAATTTTCCAAGTGTCGATCCATGTCACCATTTAGCTGAGTGTACCATCATTCAAAGAGTTGTCATCATCATTTCGGGTTCCAGTGGGTCATTTTACACCTTGTTCGTGCTTTAGTTGTACTTGGGTAAGGCTTATTTCCCTCTCCTAGGGTTTTAAAGGTAATTTCTCTTGGATGGTCAAATCATTAACAAAACCTATATTGTGATGCTCATACACCTTCCCCTATCCTTAATGTACTGTATTAAACACTTCCCATCACTGATATCCCTCAAATTCATCATTTTCCCACAAACCCTAGCTTGTTGCTACAATTTGACAATTTTCTAGGCTTGGCCTATGTTTTGCCCTTTTGAACCCCTTCCCCTCACTCAATATTTTAAATTCCACTTTCCCCTGCTTCCTAACATCCCTCCCTACTTCCTAAAATTTTCTCAAGAATTTAGAAGCCCCTTATCCCCTTCATTTCTACAAATCCCCTGTTCCACACATCGGGATAGGTTTTACTCAAATGATGTTTTTGAGAAATAGAAGATGAATTTGGAAACAGTGGGAGAGGTTTTTGTCCATAATAGGCCAATTAAGAAAAACCTCCTTCACTTTTTACACAAGTGTCATGGTTTTAGAGAAATGTCAAAAATACAGTTGCCTCAGAAGGGTTGTTGCACCTCTGGAGCGACCTTGGTAAAATCAAGATTTCTCCTAGTCTGGTTGGTCAAATGACTTGCTTGATGAGTCAAATTATAGTTAGACACAAATATATTTCCGATGAGCTATCATGAGCTCAATTTGGAGTTGAGGAAGACCTTCCAAAGTTGATTGCAACAACACTCTGCATTTAGGCAGCCTCATTTTGCACATTTTGACCAATCTTGGGAGATTTGACTTTTGATAGAGTAAATGAAATCCAAATTGAAATATTCAAGATTTTCTAGAAATAATACTTGACAATATTTCCAACGAGCTATCCTACACCCAATTTTGAAATTAGGAAGGCCTCCAAGACTTGGTCTGAAAGGGGCGCTATGCATAGACATTTTCAACACAGGAAATTGCAATTGGACACTTTTTGGAGAAGTGGCTTACATATTTAGATTCATCATGATCAGAACATCAATCCCTGAAAGTTTCAGCCAATTGGGATAAGATCTTGGTCACCTAAAGGTCAAAAAACCATAAAAAGATGACCTCTCTACCACTTTTTGGACACACAGGAAGCAGTCTTGGGAGATTCCTCTTTTGAGGGTGAAAATGGCTTCCAAATGAAAAAAATTAAGATGTTCCAGAAACTAGATAGGAATACCTTTCCAAAAAGCTATCTTGGGCTCAATTTGGTTAAGAGGAAGGCCCCCAAAAATAGGTTTGAAAAAGCACTGCGCATAGGATGAATTTTGCTAGTTTTGCTCAAAAATCAAAATTTTTCCTAATTTTTCTACAAGTTGACTTTTACTCTCATTTTGGATGAATTTATGAATGTAAATGATGCTATGCTATGTAAATGTAATTTTAAAATGACTCTTGGGGGTAGATACATCATTTTGAGGTGGTTTTGGGGTAAATGAATCAATTTTGTTGGTTTTAAAGGCAAGTTGTTCCACTGCCTATATTCTTGTTCTTAGTTTAGATATGATTGAAACCACCCCTCTTCTCATGGATTCGACCCCCGAAGGTTAGCATGAGTTGCTTGATGTCTATATTATGTACATTCTTATTCATTTTTAAAGGTTGGACTCTTGTGGATGCTCTGAGCTATATTGTACATCTCTACAACAGTTTAGCAAGGAAATAAACCAGGGTTTGTAGCTATTTTTGTGGGATTCTTGTGGTAATGTGTCTTGGAACTGGTTCTCCTTTAGTCATTTAGTTTTTCTCATGTGTTATATGTGCCAAAATCTCTTTCATTCTTCTTAACTAAATGAAATCAAGATAGATAGGTAGAATACATTGGTAACAATGCTCGGCCTTGGGAATACATTTAGTTTTTTATGTTTTTAGCTGTTTGAAGAGGAATCATGATCCTTGCATGCCCTCCTCAGCTTCTCACCAGTCTTAAACCTACCATCTCACTTAATTCTAAGTGCAAAAACACCTACCTACCTCGCCCCACAAAACACCCTGCAATTCTGACTTGATTTCCCGAACCCAAAGTTGTCTGCTCCATTTGATCCAGCAACAAAACCATCAAAATAAATCAAAAACCCTAGTGCTACTATACCTAGCCTAAAATTAATATTCAATTCAGTCATCTCAACTGAGATTGACAAGGAGATAGCCCTCTCCCAACGTGGTAGGGCTAGCTACCAGGTTAAGCGTGGTTTGTGGTTATCCTAGGATTACCTCCCTTCAGCCTTGAGGTCGATCTAGGCTCTAACAGTGGGGACGTACCACGGACAACTTTTGACGATGATTTATTCTCCTGGTGGGAGCAGCAAATCATCGCAGTGGATGATTACCCCTATGCCAACTTGGACTTCCAGGGAGATCCTGATCTGGCGTTACCACCAGGCGCAGCATGGGGAGATATAGGTAACAAATATTTTATTGATTTTATTGATTTTTATGATTATTCAAATATGAAAATGAACTTAAAAATATTTTTGATGGGATTCAAATGACTAATGTAATGATCATATTCCACATATTGGGCTAGTACAACTAGATGGTTTCCCACGGCATGGACGTCGTGGCCGAGGTGCTGAAGAGGCTACTGCCGATACAGAGCGAGTCCTATACATAGTTCAGCGGAACTTGGTGATATTGGCTCACTGAGCACCGATGGTGGCGGTAGAGGATCTCCCTGAGGAGATGTAGTGTCGTGTGATTGGAATTCCACGGGACTGGGTTTGGACTCTTACGCATGTGGCTAATGCTATAGTCACATACTTGGCCACTCATCCTGAGCCGGGTCATAGATAGTCTAGACATGATTATGGGCATTTTAGTCCCAATTTTGTATATTATTTTGGACACACTTATGTACACATTGGCAATTTTATGATATATATATATATATATATATATTTTGATTTTATCGTGATGAATGAATGATGTGCCAATCTAAAGCTTGATTAGCGATAGAATATGCTAATGAATTATTAGATTGTGGAATGTGCAAATAAGTAATAAAAACAAATTATCTTTACAACACCCTCACTCTCAAATATTGGCAATATAAACATGGATCCCTAACCTGATAAATGTTATTTAATTGAGACACTATCTCCTGTCAATCAAGATACACTACTAACGAATCAATTCCATAAGAAATAGCTCGAGATAGTAGATTAATAACTGCAATATACTCAGCCATATTATTTGATGCAGGACCAATGCATATGCCCCTTGACACCATCAACTGACTAGCTGAATAGTAGATCACCCAAGCTGTGAAAGCGAGGTTCCGAGTGTGTCGACTAGCACCACCGGTGAATCTAAAATAGACCAAGTCATCCATTAACACCTACCAAAGTAGATAAAAAAATGTCGATATCATGAAAACTCCCAATAAGATATGTAAAAAAATACAAAATATACAAAGAAGCCATTGCTCGGCCGAAACCTAGGCAAAGTACTTCTTGAGGTAGAGCCCATTTCGAGGCTCCGCCAACTTGTTCCCTTCAAAATCGACTAATTCATAAGCCCCTTTTTCTAAAAGTTGTTTATTTATAAAGGGACCATACCACATAGACATGAATTTGCCTACCCCCAAGGCATTTTTATCTTGGTCATAGACTAGGACAAAGTCACCTTCAGAAAAGACTCCATGACGGACAGCGCTATCGTACTGAGTTTTAAACATTGATTGTGGCGGCATCTCGATGCTACTCATCGAGATGTTCCAAATGAAGGAGGCGCTCTTCGAGATTAGAGTTCTCTGGAAGGAGCACAACAACTAGCTTAAGAGATAGAATTTCTTATTCAACAGGAAAGATAGATTCCAGCCCGTAAACTAACTGAAAAGGTGTAAAACTAGTAGTAGTTTTTACCGAAGTTCGGTACGCCCAGAGAGCCGGATACAACATGAGATGCCAATTGGAGTGATTTTTGTCAATTGTCCTTTGTAGGATTGCCTTGAGGGACTTGTTCACAGCTTCTACTTGGCCATTGGCCTGAGGATAATATGGAGATGAATGCTCCTGCCAGAAGCCTAATTTAAGAGCCAATTCGGACATCAGTTGGTTCTGGAAATGACTGCCATGATTAGTGGCAATCTCTCTCGGGATACCAAACCCTGAAATAATCTGATTGAAGAGGAACAATGTCGTTGTTTCACTATCATTTTTATAAGTGGGCATGGCTTTAGCCCACTTCGTAAAGTAGTCTACGGCCACAATAATGTGCTTGTGATTCGCTGTTGAAGGTGGATTACAAGTAGTAAAATCGATACCCCACTTTGTAAAAGGACCGACAATGACAATAGGGAAAATAGCAGCTGGATGCATGCACATCTTCCGAGTATAGACTTGATAAGGGTGGCAATGTTTGACCGCTTCAATACAATCTTTGAAAAGCGAAGGCCAAAATTAGCCGGCACGCAAGATTTTTTGTGATGTAGCAAGCCATAAAAGATGACCACGACAAGCTCCACTATGGCAATCATTAAGCACTGACTCTGCTTCCTCTAAGGTTAAAAAATGCCTAAGGATCGAATCAACCCCTCGGCGATATAATGTATCACCAATGGTCACATAGTTCTTAGCCAGGTGACGTAACTTTCGATGTTCATCCTTAGAGAAATTAGAGGGAAACTTCGAAGTCTGGAGATAGATTATGATATCTCCATACTAGGGATCTTGTGAAGAGATGAGGAACAGACATTCATCGAGAAAAAATTCCTCATAAATAATATCTTCTCCACAAGGCAGCTTGGCAATTAATTCCGTGAAAACCAATGATTTCTTAGACTTGGCTGACAAGAACTTGAGATCAAATTCTTGTAAAATAACAATCCATCGATTGTATTTTCCGCCAATCACTTGCCTACTAAGGAGAAATTGGAATGGATTGACCACCGCTAAGACAAATTTTTTGCGTAGCAAAATATAATGGCGAAGCCGCTGGACAACATGGATAGCTGCCAAGGCTAATTACCAAGCCTCAACTCAAGTAGTAAATGACATGCTCCATGAGGGCATCATCTTCCTGAACCAGAACCATACCTATGGTTGATTCTGCAGCTACAAGGTACAAAAGGAAATCTCTACCATAATCCAGTGGACTCAAAAGCGGGGTAGAGATCAACGCTTGCTTCAAGGCATCAAAAGATCACTGTGCGAAGTCATCCCATAGAAATGGAACTCCTTTCCTGAGCAAACGCATAAACCCTTTAGTTATCTTAGCATAGTTCGCTATGAACTGTCTCAAGGAATTTGCCTTCCCTGAAGACTTTGAAGTTGTCAGATGGAAGATAGGGGAGGCAACTAAACTATCTCACACGTGCACATAGTCAACTCCAGCACAAGATGCCAAGGACAGGTAGTGGAGGAAGTGTGAACTCTGATGCAATAATGAGGGGTGATTACAAGGAAGGGCCATGATGACAAGGCAGGTGGGGACCAACGGTTCGAATATGGCCAGCATATAACTTTCCAGCTCAGCACTCATCACCAAAAATATCCATAAAGGGTAATAAGTACTCCCCGAGCATTCTCACCACCTTTTCCTTCATTCTCTCCTTGTAACTCAGCTACAGCAGTCTCCTTGTGCCCCCACAGCCACGTAACCACTGTCCTCTATCGATCTCTCCCATATTCTTGCTCTCGGCATTTTCTACAGGAGCACCTACAGGAAAGCTACAGGAGGGACAACATGCTTCTACAAGAGGGGCAATGAGTCTTTTTGAGAGGAGAAAACATGATTTTTAGCACGATTTTTGGTTTGAAGAGGTAGGATTCATGCATGCCCCCTATTGAATATCAATATATGAAAGAAGTGGTCTGAATTTGAGGAGGAAATAAGTCTTTAGGAGAGGAGAAAATACATAAAAAATTCTTTTTGCTTATTTAAAAAAAAACACAGTCTCCTCAGTTTCTCTATTTTTCTCAAAATTCTTTGTCTGCACCTCCATAATTGGTTTTCCAAAAGAGTATAGACAATATGACAGGAGGGTTATGAGAAAGGAGCTCACTAACTCCACTAGGCTCCATGCACATCCTCAAGTAGTGGACATCTTCACAAGGGCAAACTAGATGGATTTCTTTGAGAAATTTCAAGGGTTTGATGAGGAAATTGCCCAAGAGTTTTCTCTCTCTCTGGTCCCTCACACAAGAACTCATGCCACTATCACCATTAGAGGTCTTTCCATGGAGATAATCCCTGAATTTATAAGTAGGGTCACTACCCTTCCTCTTGGGCTGCCTTGGAGTAAGGATGAGAAACCAATTGGCCAGGCTGTCAAGAAGAATTTTTTCCAAAATAATGAAACCCCTGTTGAAGATAAAAATGGCATTAGAAGGGCTCACATACCATATCCATGGGATGAGGTTAGCTATCAAATAATCAAGTACATTTCTTGTGAGGGGAGGTACAACATTGTTTATGCTTATCACTTTAGAATCCTCCAAGAATTAAGGTATGGCATGGACACTCCAACACCTCAGAAGATTAGTATCCCTTACTTCCTCCTGCAGTCCCTCATTGACTCCAGCACCAAGGTATAAGCAGGAAATTCAGAACAGCTAGCTCACCATGACTTAATCAAAATCCTAGTAGAGGAAGCCCTCCATACCTTTACACTCCCTATAGCATGGGAAGTTTTTCGAAACATGACAGCTGAGGATGACATAAATGCCTTAACCTATGATGTGAGACCTACTGGCAGGAAGGAGGAAGGAATTGAAATAAAGGAGGAGAGAGTTGAAGAAATAGAGTAGGAAGAGAGAGAAAAAGAGACAAAAAAAGAGGCAGAGAAGGTAGAACAAGGAGAAGTGTCCCCTGGGACATTGGAAAGGGAGGCAACAGCTACCCTCACTACCCTCAGTACACCAATCAAGGCAAAGCCAAAGAGGAAAAGATAGACCTCCATGTATTTCAGGGCTAGGAAGAGCACAATAATTAAACCAGGCAAACCTCAGCCCTCTTCAAAAGTGCCAATTACCGTTGAAGATTCACCCTTTGCCAAGGGGAAAGAATCTCCTTTCAAGATACCTATAACATATGAAAGGGCGACTCCTAGATCTTCCACATAGAAGGAAAATACAGTACTATAGGACCTAGAACCAGAGGGAATATGGCTAAATGGCAACCCAAAACCCCGGAAGGCCAAAAGACAATGTATGGATATCCCAACCCGACAAGAAGCAAAAGTGTCGATGTTCAAGAGTGACTAGCTACCGCAGGTAACCAATGACAACTTCCAAATTTTCCCCCACCATTGCTAGCGAGTACCCCAATTATTTTTGAAAACAAGCTTGAAGGGGATAGCATATGCTTGTAAGGTCAACCTTCGGTTGAAAACTCGGATTCTTTTTCATGTTTAGAGAGTTTGAAAAAGACACGAAAAAGAAAACTCCAGGGGGGTCCTTTTTCGTAGATTTGTGTCTCTTGAGCCCGAAAAAGTATAAAACAATACTCAAAAGAACCGCTCGACCATTACAATCAAGGATTACTTTTCGTGATTAGTGACCTCGACCTGAAAAAGTAGAAAAGCGATTGAAAACATGTCGTTTCGTAACCAGTATCGAACCTGAAACGACAAAGGTCTAGCAATCTTTTCACCTTTATACAGTCAAAAAAGAGCCCAAAGCAGACCTCCATTTTTATTCTCTTTAACGAGTTGAAAAGGGAAAAATACTCGGCAATCTTTTCATATTTTATGAGTTAGAAAGATCTTAAAGGAGACTCGTCCTGGAGGAACGAGTGGTATAAAGGGTAGCAACTAGTTCCGGCAATGGTGGAACTGCTCAAAACATGTAATGGTCAATAGGCTAGCTAATAAAACCACTCATCACTGTGGTTCCTCAAGAAAGGAAAAACAACCAAGTGAAAGCATATGATCAGCCAAAGAGATGGTGGCAATGGAATGAAACAACCAAGGCTCATCTAGCAGAATTTAGCGGATAAACAACAATCACGAGATGTAAATCAGGTATGGGTTCATTTTTACACAAGCTTGAACCATGGAGAACTCTGCCTGGATTCGGTTTCATGTTTACATAAGCTTGAAACAAAAAACTATGCTTGTTATGAGTTCGAATGCCCCCAGGCATAATGACCCAAATCAAGGTACATGCCCCCCAAGCTTCATTGCATTCAACGAGGTGGATGGAATGAAGGTTCACTTTCGAGATCTTGGAAAGACTCGACTTGGATTTTATGAGATCTTAATCAAAGACTCGATTTGGAAAGGGAGTTGTTTCATTTTTTAATGAGGTTGACATAAGATCAAGAACTTTCCTGAAGACTCCTTCTTTCATTTATTAACGAGCTTGACACAAGGTTAGGAACTATGCTCATCACCCCTATTTTCATTTCTTAACGAGGTTGAGATAGGAACAAACCATCCTCGTTACTCCTCGGTTCATTTGTTAACAAGGTTGACAAAGGAACAAACTATCCTCGTACACCTTTTTTCATTTTTTAACGAGGTCGACACAAGATCAGAACTATCCTTGTTACTTCGTGGTTCATTGGCCATATGAGAACATGGCTCCCAAGAGGTCTTCACGGGATGGAAGGAACGCACTCTGGGAGGAATACATGACATGAGGCACTAATGACAGATTGGGTTCCAATGCCCCTAGTACATGATGTACGAGACCATCTGCATGATCATCAATAGAGGCAGAGATGGAACGGGTAGCCACATAATTGACCTGTGGCAAAGAAGGTTCTGCTTGCGAGCAAGAACCGAGAGGGGATGACAGTTGTGCAAGAGGCACTGGGGGACTAAAGAATGATAATTGATCTATGGTCACCACTCTTCCATTGTGTGGAAAACAAACCACATGGAAAAGTGAAGAGATGAGGGTTCCCATGGCATAAACATAGTCACGACCAAGGAGAAGACTGAAATCTAAAGCACCTTGGACAACCATGACGTCTACATAGACGGTTTTGCCCCCCAAAGTAACAGGAAGCTTTAGGAGGATCACTAAAGGTTGACTGGTTCCTCCATCAAATACCAACAGATTCTGCATGACCGACACAAGCTGTGGGGAGCCCAAAGCTTGCCAAGTAGTGAAAGGCATGAGACTAACCGACGCACCCTCATCCAAAACAGTGCCAGGTACTGCCTTATCATAGGCATGTACTATAATCTGGAAAGGAACATAGGATGGAAGGCGGAATGCAGTCAAATGACTCCAGTCGAAGGAAACGACCGAACTACTTGGTGGGGGAATCATATGATTGCCCCCCTACTCTATAGGAACTGAAGAAGGACCCTCTTGACCAGCGGGGATAGGAGGGTCGTTTTCAGATTCAGGAGAATCTGACGAGATGAGAAGAACATGAGCATGATGCTGTTCTGAAACAAAGTGATCAATAGGTGGTGAACCCAAGTTGACACTCTCTTCGACCAATGGTTGGTCTGGAACAGGCTTAGCATAGCCAAGTTCGGAAAGAGGAGGACCGACAAGAGAAGAATCTAAGTCAATCTCTTTGTCAACGGGGAGAGGGTCTGAAGAGAGCCTCTAATAACCAATGGGAAGTTGGGGTGAAGAAGCTGTAAGACTTTCCAAAACGGCAGAAGCATTACCCATGAGTGGACAATGGTGAAGGGGATGGTTGCCTTCACATAGTCTACAGGGGAATCAAATATTCCCTTTCTTCTTATCGTTGCCAGTTCATAGGGTAGCATCACCATGAGCTTCAGAGGATGATGAGGGATGAGCCAGATTGTGCGACCATACTTCTAAGATCCTAGGAATTCCAGGACAATCACGAAGAAGATGGTCACCCTTGCACAATTTACAAGAAAACTTAACCTTCCACGAAGGAGTAGAAGGTGTTCTGACCTGAGATGTACTCGGAGCAATAGTTGCACAGGTGGCCTCACACTTATCAGACTTCTTCTTCTTCTTCATCTTCTTCTTCTTCTTCTTAATCTCCTAGTTACTAGATGTGAAACTTTCACCAGGCGAAGGAGGAGAGGAGGAGGAAGAAATAGGGGAAGAAGGCGTAGGCTCAACCTTGGAATCATCGTGTCATGGTTCAGACGAAGAAGATGGTGGAATAGGAGTCATGATGCTCAAGACCACCGAGGTTGAAAACAACCACATGGGCAAACTGATGATTAACCCAGGCAAAGACAATGTTGCCATATACGGAGCACCGACATTTCCAGATGGAGGAAACGGACCAGGATTTCCATCTGGGGGAAGACCTTGGCCGGTAGACTCGAGGAATGTGGCCATCAAGAATGAGCCTGAAAAACACTCTTATCACAACCAAGAAATCGAATTGTTACCACGAATATTTCGTGGGCAGTAAATTTTATGACGCAGGAACAAAACTTGACCTTTTCTTTTAAGGACAAGTGCTCAGATGGACCTTTTCTTTTAAGGAGTCCGAAAAGGAACGAAAGTGACTACTCTGGAGAAACTAGGCAAAAGGTTTACCAAACAACCTGTAAAACTGTATATACACCTTGGTGATCATATGAAAACCAAGGACTTTCCGTACGGTAGTCAACCTTCCCGAATGTTGTGTTCAGTGCGTTACGGTTTGCAAGGCGGTAGACACGGCTTCCTAGGGATATATGATGATAACCTAGTGGGGTCTCCCAACATATACTCGATGGTACATGGGAGCACAATTCCATACTAGACCGCTATTGAGTCACAAAAGGAGGAATCACCCAACCTTGAGTGAAAGCAATAGTGACTAGGTTTAATGACGCCGGAGCACATCTCTAGCCTAGACCTCTAAATAGTGTGCGTTATGCTCCAATGCATTGTTAAGTTTATTCAATTCATTTTAGAGTTGATCTTGGATTATGTTTCAATTTCCAAGCCCTACCATATGTATATCAAAAACCTAGGATGCACCTAGAATGAGTAAAGCATCTTCCATTTCAATGAACATCTACCTACAAAAGGGTAGAGAGATCATTCCCAAACCAAGAAAATCGAGACAAGCAAATGCAAATACTAAGAAACACATTGCATCAATAAAATAATCTCACGATGCATCAATACTACTAATGAAAGATTTAAAATTCACTTTCCAATTTCTCAAACATGAAAATTTGTAATGCAAATGTACTTTCACTTTCATATGCTAAATGAATGCAAACTTTTGATTTTCTTTTTGTTTTTGAATTTAAAGAGACAAACAAGCAAGTGTGAACTGATCAATCCAAACAATTGTGATCTATGCTTGGTAGTGAAGAAATCGAATCAACATAAAAAATTGGTTCAATAATCGACACTAAAAATCAACCAGCAAGAAAAGAAGCAGCGAAAAAGCCTCCAGCAAATCACAAGACGGTTGTGGATGAACCTTGAACAGACAAGTAACCCAAGCAAATGGTTTCTCGATGAAACTTCTAAAGGGATAGGTCACATGGTCTAAAAAGACAAGACTCACTCAATGAAATCAAAGAGACAGAACCCTAACCAAAAGCAATTAAAACAAGCTAATGAGAGACAAGAAACAACAAGGGATAAACAAGATTGATGAATTTAGGAGGTAAAGTTGTAAAAAAAACTTTACAGGAATCGTCGCAAGTGTTACACTAACAACTAGAGACGAGCCGCTAGTGTTACACTAACAACTAGAGACCGTCGCAAGTGTTACACTGACAACTAGAGATGAGTCACTAGTGTTACATTGACAACTAGAGACGAGTTGCTAGTGTTACACTGACAACTAGAGACAGTCGCTAGTGTTACACTGACAACTAGAGACGGTTTCTAAAGTACACCTATTTTCCTTGACGGTCCGATTTCAAGAGTCGTCACGAGAATTAAACTAGCAACCTGAGATGAAAGCCAAATCGTTGTGGGTACAAAGCTATAACAACAACGATGTCGTCGTGACTGTTAGGCTATCTTCAGTGACAATATTAGAAACAATGACAGATGAACAAGAAACTCCCAAACAAAAACCAGCGAATCATACAGATAATAAAGGGATTTCCCAGGTTGACCCAGGTAATCGAAAAGATAGATAGTTAATCCCCAAAATTCAAGAGATACAAAATCAAAATCAAAACAAGAGCAAACAAGAGAAGAACATAGGACAGATGTCCCCAGCAGAGTCGCCAACTTGTGATGCAAGAAAGTGTTCCCTCTGCGGACAGAAGCAACCCCTCTAACCCTAGAGTGGGTCTAGTCACAGCAAAGACAGATCAACAATAGATTTCCTTAAACAATCATAGTTGGAGGCCTACCTCAATTGGTGGTCGATGGAGTTCTATTGCGCCACTCCAGCTTTTGCTTCCTTCTCCTCAATGAGTGATCAACCTGAAACAATGCAAAGGAAATACAATAAAGCACGTAACCAGAAAACAACAATGATCTATTTACTCACAAAGTCAACAAATCATGATATATCAAGTAAATTACATACAAGACATAGGAAAAGATCAATGATTGTATTAATAATGAAATAGGAGCAAGCTTACAACCAAAGTCTTGATGTCACAAGCGTTCTCAGAGGGTCCAACCAATATATTTTTCAAGAATTCACTCTTTGAAGATGGATCTCCCAACATACAAAGTCTCTCTCTCACTCATAAGTTTTAACACAAAGTTAAGGGCACTACACAACCTTCCACAAGCTATCAACAATCCCACACTTGTCACACCCACACCAACTATCTATCAAACTCAAAAGTACTAACAACATTTCTCAAACCAAGAAATTACCAACTACTAAGGAACTAGCAGATCATAGCAATGGTGAGTGATTTTATAAGAGGAGGAACCTCCATGAAATGAGGGAGAGGGAGCTTATCCTCAAGGGAGGTTGCACAAGAGGTGGAACCACCATCCCATAGGTGAAAAAGTGACCCAAACTGACCCAAAAACCAGCTCTAGAAACATCCAGAAGGCTGATTGTTTGAACTAATTCGCCAAATCTGGATCATCGCGGGTCATGAACTAGGAACTAGCGACGACGTCGCAATGACATAGTACATGATAGAGAATCGTCGTGGATTTTGAGTGTTTACTAGTGACGATGCAGAAACTTAGTCAAAAAGGGTCAATCTTCAGGATTAGAGAGAATTTTCTTAATATTCTTACACTGGTGGGAATATATGAATATGTTTATTTGACATATGACACAATAGAGGGACTGAGATGAGGACTGTGAAAAATTACTATGTAACATCTACTTAACCCCAATGCCAAGTTAGGGGACCTACAATTAATGGAAATGGCCTCATGGATGAGCCATGAAGAATTGAGGGCAGTAGAAATAAAAATATTGATGATAAAGGAGCAGAATGAGCCATCAATCCTAAGATCTGAGCCATCAAATCCTATGGCACTCGTTAGCACACACAACCTACTTGCCAATGACCCTCAGATTGCCCCTAGATATTTCACCAATCAGGCACAAGCCATTGCACACTTTGAGGATATGCAAAGGCTACTTGGGGATGACTGTGTGCATGCATGCATGAGGAGATGGAAAACTTTACCACACAGTTTGTAGATTAGGGAATATCATTCCCCCATGAAGCTGAAGTAGGCATTGAGAAGAGTACCAATGTACAAGCACTCCATGCAGAAGCTGAAGGTCAAATGGATTGGCCTCAAAACTGAGTCCCCCATTGCTGTTAGGCATGCTGGAAGGAAGAAAAGAAGAAGAAGAGGAGGAGCAGTGGAAGGACATAGATAGGAAGGCAGGATTCTATGGCAAAGAAGAGTAGACAACATCAGAAGCCTGGGATGCTAGGGAGGCCACCAGGGCCATAAAAGATGAGGAGATTGACTAGGCTTCTCAAAGGATGAGCAACACCTTCAGTAGGGGGTGATGATGAGCCTCATAAATGGGTAATTATATGGGCTCATTTTACTTCCTAACCTAGTCAAATCAACCATTCTCTTAGCTTATTATATGATTTTCTAATTATATTTATGCTTATAGAGTGAGTTGAGTTAGTTATTGTGCCATGTGGTCTAACATGTATTTAATGCAGATTATTGATGGATTTTGAGGTTAAAGTCAAGGATCCAGTAGACAAATGGCAGCAATAACTCGAAGTGGACAGAGGAGAGGACTTATAGGAGGGAATCCCCCTCATTTAGTAATCTTCACTTCAAATTTCCCTTCATTCAACTCGGAGTACAAGCAGCCGAATCATGCACTAGAAGGCAGCCGAGCAAGTGGAGGATGACTGATGATTATCTCGAGTTTTGGGAGCCAAGCCTCTCTAATTTTAAGGAAGTTGTTGGTGGCTTCATTTGTATAAGTAGAGAGGCCTAAGGCCTCACTAGGGTCAGATTTTCCTCTTATGTAAACTCTGCTCAAATTTCGAGCTTATTATTTTGTGACAGCTTCATGTAATCTTGTTATTGTTTTGAAAATAAAGATGGAATCCTTTTTCAGCTAGCTCTGAGTTACCTCAGCGGAATGAAGCTCTTGGGTTAGGGCCCAATCTAAGTATCCAAGCTCCTCTTTACTTGTATTTGTATGCTTTGTTTCAATTTGTAGATTACGTTGATGTTAGATGTATTTTTCTTATGGTTAAGAATAGGTTGCTTTTGATGATTTGGTGGTTTTCTATCATTTGTGCTTTTTGTAGCAAGTTAAGTAGTGGCAAGAAAAGATTCAAAAGGTTAGCAGTAGTGCCTTGGCCTCTTTGCCTCCCTCTAGGACCATGATTTGAGGCAAAGAGTCTCATGCTGCCCCAAAAACACAGACTTTCCTCCTGTTAGAAAATTATATATTACGGAGCAATGGAAAACATAAAATATTGCAGAAATATAAACACAGAAAACGCATAAAACAAGAAAGACATAGATATACGTGGTTCACCTAGTTTGCGCTACATCCACCCTGAACAGCCAGTCCTTCCTTTCTATTATCCAATAAATGAAGAGACACAACCTACAGCAAATTCGTTGTAATATCCTTTGTTTTCTCTCACAGTCTCACCTCTCTATTTCTCGCTTAGAAAATACACCTCTATTTCACATCCTCAAATACAATGCCCTCATAGAAAGAGAGGGGTTGCCTTCTACGGAAAAAAAACCCTAAACTAAACATAAGTTCTACCATTAGATCATCTGCCTAATGAACAGCCCAGATTGACTAGAAATTACTATACTTTTACAAGGCAATTTTACATCTGTTTTTAGCTTCAGGGGCACTGCCCCAGAAACCCCTGCCGGGGGACTGCTGGCCCCTGGACCCCCTAGCCGGGGGGGATCATCCCCCCCGTACCCCTGCGGGGGGAACCAGTCCCCCCTACACCTCCCCCGCATGGAGGGGTGTACATACTTCCTGGGGTATACATCCGGCTGAAACAAAGACCTCTAAACAATCATGCTCCATACTCAACAATCTCCCACTTGGAGAATGATTGTAGCAACTCCACCGCTGCTTCATTTGCTAGACAATGACTCCTCTTTGGACTTGTTTGTTTCTCATCTTCATCGTCATCCTTGAAGACCAATTGTAACTGGGCATATTCTTAGTTTCTCCCTAGTTACAACTTTTGTTAGCATATTTGCAGGATTCTGGCTAGTGTGTATCTTTTTCAGCTTCAACTCTCCATCTTCCAACATTGATAGTATGAAATGGTACTTGAGCTGTATGTGTTTATTCCTGGAATGAAATGCTGAGTTCTTTGCAAGATGAATGGCAGTTTGGCTACCACTGTATAACATGCCCATATCATGCTCCTTACCCAATTCACCCATAAACCTTTGTAACCAAATCATTTCTTTACTAGCCTTTGTAGTAGCAACATACTCTGCTTCTATTGTTGAAAGTGCAACAACACTCTGGATTTTTGAAAGCCAACTGACAGATGGTCCACCTACAACAAATACATATCCTGTAGTGCTCCTGTTATCTTTTTCACTTGCCATATCTGCATCAACATATCCCTGTAGAGAAATGTTTGAACCATCAAATCATAATACTTGATTTGTGGTAACTTTGAAATATCTGAGAATCCATTTCACTGACATCCAATGTTCCTTTCCTGGATTGTTCATGTACCTACTTACAACTCCCACTACATGTGCAATATTAGGCCTTGTGTAGACCATTGTATACATTAAGCTTCCAACTACCGATGCATATGGAACTTTAGACGTATAATCCATGTCTTCTTGGGTCTTTGGGCACATTTCCTTACTAAGCTTGAAATGGCTAGCAAAAGGCGTACTAACTAGTTTTGCATTGTGCATATTAAATCTTTTCAACACCTTTTGTATGTACTCATTCTGAGATAATGTTAATTTGCGATTTTTCCTATCTCTAGTTATTCTCATACCAAGGATTTGTTTTGCAGCTCCCAAATACTTCATTGTAAATGAATTTGCCAATTTTCTTTTGAGCACATTTATTTCCTGCATGTTAGACCCTACAACAAGCATGTCATCTACATATAATAACAATATAATATAGTTGCCATCATTTTTCTTTTTCAAATAAACACAATGATCAGAGTGACATCTAGTATAACCTTGTTCAGACATAAACTTGTCAAATTTTAGATACCACTGCCTTGAAGCCTAGTTTAAGCCATACAAGCTCTTCTTCAACCTACACACTAGTTTCTCCTTCCCTTTTACCTCATATCCTTGTGGCTACTGCATATATATCTCTTCCTCCAAATCCCCATGGAGAAAGGTTGTCTTTACATCTAACTACTCAAGATGCAAATCTTAAACTGCTACTAGACTTAAAATAGTTTTGATTGAAGTCATTTTAACAAAAGGAGAAAATATTTCATCAAAATCAATACCTTTCTTCTGTGTAAAACCCTTCACCACAAGTCTATCTTTATACCTCTGTTTTCCTCCATCTTCTTCCTTTAGCCTGTAAGCCCATTTATTCTGCAATGTAGTTTTACCTGCAGGCAACTTGACTAAGTCCCAAATTTGGTTATGCATTAAGGAGTCCATCTCTTCTTCCATGGCTAGCTTCCATTTCTTCCTGCTTTCAACCTGCATTGCTTCTTCATAACATTTGGGTTCACCAGAATCATTCAACAATAAATAATATAATGAAGGAGAGCATTGTTCAGGGGGTATACTTATTCTGGTAGATCTTCTAACACCACTTTTAGGTGTTTGGGGTGCCTGTTGCTGTTGTGGTGGTTGTGGTTGGTTATTATTATTATTTTCAGGCACCTTTACTTTTTCAGTGATTTTATCAAGAACTGTGTATTCCTTGTTTTCTTTTCCCTGTTTCTTTTCCTGCAACTGATTCTTATACAAGGCCTTTTCATTTAATATTACATCTCTGCTCCTAATGATTTTTTTATTTTCATAATCATATAAGCGATAACCAAAATCATCAACACCATATCCAATAAATGTACATTTCTTTGACTTTGCCTCAAGTTTTGTTCTATTTTCTTTATTAATATGGACAAAGGCCTCACAAGCAAAAGGTTTTAAAAAAGATCAGTTTACCTTTTTACCTGTCCATGCTTCCTCTGGAACACCACCATCCAAGGAACTTGAAGGCCTTCTATTTATTAGATAAACAACAGTATCTACAACATCTGCCCAAAATTGTAAAGGCAATCCTGCATGCAATCTCATGCACCTTGCACGCTACATGATTGTTCTGTTCATCCTTTCTGACACACCATTTTCTTGTGGTGTTCTTGGAACTGTCTTCTTTCTGTGAATTCCATGATCTGAATAGTACCTATCAAACTCTTTGCTGCAATATTCACCTCCATTGTCTGATCTGAGATACTTCAATTTCTTTCCTATCTCAATCTCAACCAAAGCTTTCCATTTCTTGAAAGTATCAAATACATCAGATTTATTCTTAATACAATAAATCCAAGTTTTTCTAGTTGCACCATCAATAAAAGTAACATAGTAACAAGAGCCACCGAGAGTTGATACCTGAGCAGGTTCCCATACATCTGTATGCACAAGCTCTAATTTTTTGCTCTTCTTTTCTTTCCCAACTCTGAGAAATCTGACTCTCTTCTGTTTTCCATAAATGCAATTCTCACAGAAGTCCAAATCAACATTCTTCAAACCCGGCAACAAATTCCTTGAGTGAAGAATCTTCATCCCTTTTTCACTCATGTTTCCAAGCCTATGATGCCATAATGCTGCATCTGCTCCTTTGGAAGTTAAAGCATTAACAGAGTTAGAAATACCATTGCATAAATACAATGTACCAACCTTTTCGCCTTTTGCTATTACCAGGGCTCCTTTGGTGACCTTCCAAGCTTTATTTGTGAAATTTGTCACACAACCTTCACCGCCTAACTGCCCTGTTGAAATTAGATTTTTCTTTAGATCTAGAACATGCCTTACCTCCTTTAGTAGCCATTGGTTTCCATTCTGCTGTTTTATAAGAACCTTACCCATTCCAACAATTTTACAGGGTTTATCATCACCCAAACGAACTTGTCCAAAATCTCCTTGAACATAGTCACGAAAGTATTTCTTATCAGGTGTGGCATGGAATGAGGCCCCTGAATCTACCACCCAGGAATCAGTAATATTTTTGAAAGAAAGAATCAAAGCATCTTGTAACACCTCACCTGTCACATTTTCTTCATGATTGTTTTCTTATTGTGAATCTCCTTCTTTTCCCTTCCGAGATCTACAGTCTTTCTTTAGGTGTCCTTTCTTTCCGCATTTCTAGCACACTATCCCCGATCTGGACTTGGATCTGCCT
>APFE030347436.1:0-12468 GCA_000404065.3 Pinus taeda
CTTCTCTTACTCTATGACCCAAATACACACTTAGATACTTACTACTCAATCCCTTAGACTTGTTCCTATTCCATACTTCATTCTTTCTTACACTTAGAGCCTTCCTCTATTTACCGCGGACCATGGGTGGGCCGACATTACATTACAAACTAGGCCAGACAACCCTATGACTCTAACATACTTCCGCGCCTGCAATTCGCAGGGCTTTACAACATTATTTGGTCAAAACATGGGCTTTGAGCCCCAAAACATGCTTTGGGGGGGATTCCATGCCCAACACCTACAAAAGAGGAGTCAACCTTCAAAGCAGATAAAAGGTCCAAGGAAGAGCATGATGATTCTTGTTGGGAATTAGATAAAGAAGAATCCAAGTTCATGAGGAAGCTCAAGAAAGGCTTAGGCAAGTATAAAGGTAAGCTACCTTTTAAGTGCTTTAATTGTGGCAAAGTTGGTCACTATGATTCCAAGTGCCCTGAAAAGAAGAAGGAATATGACCCAAGATAAAAGTTCAAGAAAGTGAAAATGGATAGGAATAAGGCCAAAAGGAAGAGCTTCTACACCCAAGATGCCATCTCATCTAAAAGTGAAGGAAACCAATCCTCAAATGAGGGTAGAGATGATGAAAGCACAAATGTTTCATGCTTATGGCTATAGAAAATCTGGAAGTTGAAGCCACTAATTCTATTGGTGAAGAGACCAAGGTATACTTAGAAGGAGAGATGGTCAATGCACTTGAAGAGATTGAAATTTTGAGAAAGAAAAATAAAACCCAGAAGGAGTTGTTGATCAAATAAAAATTTGAATTTGTTGAACCATTACTCCTACAAATCGTAGAAGGTAACAAGATACACAATAATTTAAACTAACGACTCAATGAAAAGAATAAAGCATATGAAAGGCTTGAGAAAGAGGCTGTTTTGCTGAGAAAAGAGTTGGAAAAAGGAAAGGAATCAATTGAGTTTCAACTAGAAGTTTGGAAAGGGGACAAAAAATTTAAATGAGCTTCTGGAAGCAAAAAGAGTCTCCACTAATCGATCTAATCTTGGATTTGAGGTTGAATCTAGCTTAACATCATAATTAAAGGGAAAGAAACCAATTATGTTTGTGCAATAAGCTAAAAATGATGACAATGCAATAGTAAAAGGAGAGTCAATGCAGTAGCAAAAATACAAAAGTAGTGCACAACCTGATAGTCAACAAGAGTCAAATCAACAACTACCAAATAAGAGGAGGAATTTTTCCCGGCCAGAGAAAATCAGTGCTGGAGAGGCAAATCGAAATGTACATATATCATTCCAACCAATGTTCAAAAATAAATTTTCTCCCAGGCATGTAGATTTATTTCCATGCTATTTATTTACATGTACCAACTATGGACACAAAGAAACAAATTATATCGTAAATTTATCATACAAACAACTCAGATCAAGAAGAAGAAAATATCAGCATGATCAGAAAATCAAACAGAGTATGAGGAGACTGATGTATAACAATCCTATTGCTCCTTTTAAGAATTTAATTCAATGTTATTATTGTCAAAATTTTGGGCCTAGAGCATTTGAGTGAAGATTCAATATTAAAAGGTATGATCTAGTTATTGAGCATACCAGTCAAGATCCCAAAGTTTGGAAAGAAAATGATAATTCAGAGCAATGCAAAATTATCTTATATGCTTAGAATGAAGGAAGCCATTGTTATGTTAATAATGGTTGTTCCAGACACATGTCAGGAGACAAAAGTAAGATTTTTACATGGAAACCCATTGATAAAGGTAATGTGACCTTTGGTAATAATGCACCTAGTAACATTGTTGGAAAATGAATTTTCATTTTGTCAAATGGAAGAGGTAAACCCAAAAATGTTTTATTTTTTGATGGGTTGAAGCATAATGTGCCTAGTGTGTCTCAGATGTGTGGCCAAGGCTATGATGTCATTTTCAAGGCTAAGAATTGTCAAATCAAGTTTACAGGCATTGGTGAAGTAGTAGTTGAAGTTGTGATAACAATTAGCAATGTATATGTTTTGAAATATAATACATATAGGTGTTTCTTATCAAATATTTTTGAGAGCTATATGTGGCACATGATACTTGGACATCTGAATTTTGATCATATAGAGAGATTGGGAAAAAAAATGTAGTCAAGGATCTTCCAAAGCTATCAAAGCTTGAGAATACTACTTGCAAGTCTTTTCCATTGTGTAAGAAAGTTCGAGTACCATTCAAGTCCAAGGAGAGATCATCAACTCAACCATTGCAGTTAGTTCATATGATTTTTGTGGTCCAACAAGAATGTAAACACCCATAGGTAAATTGTATTTCATGCTTATAATTGATGATTTCGGCAGAATGATGTAGTTTTATTTTCTTAGAGAGAAATATGAAGCTTTTGAGAAGTTTAAAGAATTTAAAGCCATGGCTGAGAACAAGACAGTTTGTAAAATCTAGAGTATAAGGTCTGATATTGGAGGTGAATTTACTTGAAAATAATTTGATGACTTTTGCAAGCAACATGGCATCAAAAGGTAGTTCACTATAGTAGAGACTCCATAACAGATGTTATTCAACTAGTTCAAAAAACAGAAGAAAAGATAGATCAACGACTTCAAAATTAGCCTCTTCAAGGGGGAAACCTCCTTTACATCACATAAATGAATAATTCTTGGATAATACAAATGACAAGACCTCCTTGGTATATATAGGACTCTAAGGGGTCACAATATAATTAGAGCCTACATAAAAATCATAATTTAAGGACACAACAATAAAAATAGTGGGCTTATTTGGGGCACAAACAATAACAATATGGGGGCTACATGGGCACAACAATTACAATAGGAGGCTAGACTAACAATAAAATAAGGTGGCTACACTAATAATAATAATAATAATAATAAGGGGGATACACTAGTATTATAGGGGCCTAACATGCTCCTCTCCTTCAAAAAAATGTTTTCCTCAATGCTTGAGTAGTTATGGATGCTTCTGTATAAAATTCTCATCCTCCCATGTGGAATATTCAATGGCTAAGTTCTTCCACTTAATGAGAAACTATGAAATTAATCAATTTTTTAGTTGTCAGGTTCTTATTTCCGTGACTACTTTAGGATCCAATATGATTTTTATTTCTTCTTCAAGTTCTAGAAATATTATTTGAATTGGGATCTTGTCACCGATAACATTCTTTAAGCATGAAACATGGAAAACTAGGTGTACTCAAGAAGATGTAGGAAGCTCCAATTGGTATGCCATAGTACCAATATTTTGCTACACTTTGTAAGGACCATAATACTTGGGTGATCATTTATTATCTTTCTTAGCTTGTTTGAGGGACATTTACTAGTATGGTTGTAGCCTTAAAAATACCCAGTCACCTACATCAAAACCTATTTCACTGTGATGATAATTTTCCTATTATTTCATTCAATTTTGCGCCAGAGTGAGGTTAACCTTTAAGAGTTGGATAACTTGTTGTTGATGCTCGATGCAATCTTCCATTGCTTGAACCTTAGAATTTTCCCTTAAATATGATGTGATGGATGGAGGATGATATCCCATAAAGTGCGATATATGGGGTCATTTTTGATGCAGTATGGAATGAATTTTTATACCACCATTCAACCAGAGGTAACCACTTGACCCATTGTGTTTTTTTATCAGAACAAAGATATCCTTCCAAAAATGTATTCACTATCTCAGTTTTCCCGTCAGATTGAGGATGATAAGATGAGCTATGAGCTAATTGAGTACGAAGACAAGAAAATAATTCCATCCAAAAATTCTAGTGAAAATGGGATCTCTATCACTTACAATAATCTTTGGGTTTCCATGTAGCTTTTGAATTGTTTCCATATATGTACTATCAATTGTCTAGGATTTAAAATGATGAGATACTGCACAAAATTGTGCATACTTGGTAAGTCTATCAACTACATGACACTCTTTCCTTTAGACTTGGGTAAAATTCTAATAAAATCCATTGAGACCTCCTCTCAACGTTGACTTGGAATGGCTAAATGTTGTAATAGACTCGGGGTCTTAATTGTCTCAACTTTATTTTGTTGGAAAACCAAACATTCTTCCATAAACTTTTGAAAATCAGACTTAAGGCCATCCCAAAAAAAATCCTTCTTGACCTTGTGGTAAGTTTTTAAAACTCATGAGTTCCCTCCTAAGGGGGATGTGTGCAATTCCAAAAGAATCTTTTGTTTGATTTAGGAATTCTTACAAATATATAACAAATCTTTGTACCATAATGAATCATTTTTCCAGATAAATGTATAAGATGTACTCGGATCTTGCTACAATTTTTGAATAAGTGTCCACACCTCTTCGTCATTCTTCCATTCATCCCTTGCTTCAGTTATCCAATTATTTTGGATAATAGAAATGGCACAAAGAAATGCTTCCACATCTTCATCCTTTCTTGAGAGTGCATCTGCAACAACATTTGCTTCCATTTTTTGTAGATAATTTCAACACTACAAGGAAAATACCTTCTAATGGAGGTTATAACGAAGATTTTTAGTGTTATAAAATTAACAAAAATTGTCAAAAAAACATCCACTACAACAATTTTTTGTGATAGCAGATGTTTTAACAGAGATTATAATGAAACTTCATCACAACTAAAAAAATATAGGCGACCGAAGATTTTAACAGATGCTTTTTTTGCAGTGTGCTTCATGGAACAAGTTGCACCAGTGCACTACATATATAAAAGCATCGAGTTGCAGATATAACTAAAAGCACTGAGGTGTTGAATGGAAAGAACATCAGTGCCTAAAATGTATACTGCCCTAGTGTTGATATATCAAAAAACACATTGGGGCATTATTTTAAGGAACAAGACTGGGGCACACAAAAAATAATTGCAGTCCCGATGCTTTTGTTTAAATTTGCAGTGCCAATGCATATTGTTTGTATAAACACATCGATTTGTTAGTGATATAAAAGGACTAGTGTTTTTAATTTTAATAATGCACCAAGGTTGGAAATAATATTTTGTAGGACCGGGGTGTTAATTCTATGAAAGCACCGATGCATTAAGAATTACAATGCGACGGGGTGTTAATTGCAAACAATATTAATGCTTGAAGAACTAAACGCCCCGGTGTTTTCATTCTCCGAAAATGCATCGGTCATGCAAAAAATATGTTGTCATAGTGATTTTATATAACATAATGCATTGGTGCATTTTTATGTTATGGATGCACCGATTGTTTGTATGATTTTTTCTCTTTTTTGGAAACATTGACCTGTGATAGTGCAATTATTGTAATTTTTTAAATCCATTATGCATCGAAAAATCAAAATATATCTTATAACAATATTCATATAAAGTAAAATTTGATTAATGCATCTGTATATGATTTTTGGATTAATTTTTTATATTATCATATTTCGTATCTCTTCATTATAATATTTAATCATCCATATATTTAATCAATGGTGTAACATTTCACAGCGACATTGGATAACATAATATAATAAATTAAAATGTATTTTACTATATATCAATAAGAGGCTCTTTGTCATACAAAATGAGATTTTTATTGGTAACCCATTTTCTTTCAATCGGGACACTATGTCCATTACATTAAACAAAATGTTTGATTTTCACAGACAAATATTTCAAAAAATACAACAAGTTGAATTGATATCCAAATAGATCATCATTCTTCGTTGGGACTATTGTTAGTGCTCAAGCTACTTCCATGAATTGGGTTATTTGAAGGAATTTTTTGTTGATTGAATTGATTGTTTTCGCCTTCTTGATCTTATTCCATTTGCAAACATAAAAACAAAGTGTAATGAGTGTATCTACATTGGTGAGAGTAATGAAAATTGAAATAAATAATATACATCAATGTCAATCAAATAGAAATGTACCATAGAAAAAAGTGACTCATAAACTATGCACATGGTTTTAAAACCAAGTCTCATGCCTTGTTGCAACAAGTCTTTTGCTAGTGTAATTCCATACTTTGTTTCTTGCATGTTTTAAACTCCATTATAAATCATAGGCTCAATATAAAGGATTTTTTTTGTTCTATTAATTATATTCTCAGAAAAGTAAAATAACATAGATACTTACAAATTCCACAATTAATTTTTGAATATATACTCACAACCCATATTTAACCCAATGTTAATCAATTCTTTTGATGACTCTTCTTTCTATGTTAGCACCTATTTGAAGATATTCAAGGATGGTTGCTGTAAAATGATTTAAAATATGTAAAAATGAAACCTTGAGTTTTTATAAAGAAATATTAATAATTACTCACAAACTTTGATATCAACCCTTTTCTTCCTTGTCGTCTTGTTTTATGTGTTGAATGGGTTCCATTTTGTTTTTTTTGGCAAGCAAATACTTAAAAATTAATATTTAATGCTAAATTATTTTTTTATATGTACAAATTCAATTATGATTACATACATTTTAAGCACATTGTTGTTGAGATGGCTCCTCCAATGATGCAACTATGTCCATTTATTTGACCATCTCCTTGTACATTTTTTTGGACATTTCTATTGGCATGTTTCGCATATCAACTCGTTGATCATTTGTGATTTTCATAATCTTCTTGAAAAAAAGTAATAAACTATTTTTATTGATATATGCAAATTAAATATATAAAAAATGTTATTAATAAATGAATGGTTTGTAGTAATATATACATTTAATTCTATAAAATCATTCTAATTAGGAATATTACCTTTTAAATGATTCTTTTTTGTTATTGTATGTTTTTCTATTGCAAGTCTGACGTCTCATTGACAATTGATTTGGAAACACTTCTTGTAGTTTAGATATAATTTGATTTTTAGAATCAATGGATTTATTTTTGTATTGTAAGTGGAAAGTACGTCTATATGTTCGTTCCACTCGATCCCTCATAGTTTTGTACATAAATCCCCTCTTTCATTAATCTCTAGTGCCACTCTAGATGAGCTAAGGATAAATTCATCGTTATTTACATGTTTTATAATTTTTCTTTTCTTCGAACGACATTGATATTTTCTTTCGTTGTTGCTCCATGTAGAAAATTAAACATATATGAATTAATAGATTGTTTAAAACATGTTATCTAATATTCTTAAGTATATTATTAATGAAAAAAAAACTCATATTGAATATTATTTTTTCATTCACCTGATTCATCCTTCTGCAATTTTTCTATCAGACTTTTACGCTCTTCTGCACTTAGATTAGAAATAATCTTATCGACCTTCTTTATTTTGGGGTTCTGCATGACACACACTAACCAATACATATTAGTTAAACTTACATATAGTTCAAACATATTAATTTTGTAAACAATTTACAAAGAACTTGCCTTCTCTTCTTTTTTTGATGTGTTATCATTGTGCTAATTGATATTTTTGTTACTTGACACCTTGTAAAACATTTTTTATCAATATACAACATGTACCATTCAATACAGAAGCCATTTAATATACTTTATACATAAATCAAATAATTTTAAGCCAAAAAGAGCTCTAGTAATCGATGTGTTTATTTGAATAAACACACAGGTGTGTTTATTCCATTAAATGCACCATGCATTTAATTGTTTGGCACTTTCAGCGAAATATATATATATTTTTAAATAATTTTAAATTATGACGGTGTGATTTGTAACAATAAACATAGTGCAATGACTTAACATTTGGCAGAGGTGTATAAGTGTGTTATATTACACTAGGAGCAATGATAAACAGGTTGGACAGAACCAACATTATTATAATATATCGATGCATTGTATTACATAGGGCACATTAGTGCATTATATTACATAGGGAACACTGCAGAACATATATCCATTAACAAAAAACCATATAGGGTCGACAAGGTTTGGATCTAATTCAATAAGCGACCCCTACTTTAGATGTCAAACACCCTATATAGAGTAACTACACAAACCTATTATATCTAAAATGCCTAAAATGAAAAACCCTAATTGTGAAGTGGTAGAGGGAGTTAAACCCTAAGGTAAAATTTTGCAGTCACATAAGCAAGAAGAAGCAAGGGTTTAAGGTAAGTATTGATTTTTTTGTTTTTGTTTTTGTTTTTCTAGATTTTAATTAAATTTAAATAGGAACAGAGATCGTAAAAATTTTTACTATAAAATTTACATAGTAGCTTTTTTATTATAAATGTTTTTTTTATTTTTATTTAATTTTATTTTTTCTTCTGAATTTTTATGAATTGTGAATAATTATGATAGAAATTGTAAAAGAAATTAAAGGTAAAATCAACGGTGAAATTTAAATTTTTTTCTATCCACTGTTTGAGTGAATCACTATACCTTTCAAATTTTAATCTTTTAATGGTTCCAAAATATTTTGCTTCTCCACAGTGCTCCCAGTATGTCTCTCTTGCAAATGAACTCTCTTTAAATTAAACCTTAATAGAAAATTGTAAAAAAAGTTATTCGTAAAATAAACAATAAAATTTAAAATTTACTATGCAGGGTTTTTGAGTGAATCATCATACCTTTCAACTTTTGATCTTCTAAATAGTTCTTCTGCTCCAAAGTATTATGTTGTTGCATAATGCTCCTGGTATGTCTCTCTTGCAAATCACTTCCTTGAAATTTTAGGAAAAATAATGAAATAGTGAATAAATTTTTACTATTTAAAAGACTTTATGAAATTAGATTTTGAAAAATCAATTGTCGCTCGATTTTTAATTTAAAAGATTATATATATATAATATGATATATATATAATATTCACTTGATACGAAACATCAATGTGTTTGATAGTAAAGTGCACCGTTCGTTTATAAGAAAATCACATTGCATTGTCGAGGCACCAAATTTGTTCAACGCAATGACATGGTAATTTTTTTTTTTTTTTTTTTAAATCCCAAAATGGTGCGATTAATTTTTTTTTAACTAAGCGGTGCAGATTGTATTTAAATGCATCGGTGTTGTAATTATATAAGAGCACCGAGATGGTTGAATTCGTTTTTATTTTCTAAATTCTAGAAATAGGTGCGTCTCGGTGCTATTTTTATTTAAAATCATCGTTGTGTTTTTGTATAAGAGCACTAATATGATAACATGTTTTATATTTTTCGGAATGTCGGACACTGGTATGGGTATTATTTCAATGCCTCGGTGTTGTTATGATTTAAAATAATCAGTGTGATTTGTTCTGATAAGCGCACCGGTAGAGTTTAAAATCTATATGAAAAATTATTTTCACAGAAGTGGCAAATTAATCTCAAATTATCCTTTAGGACACATCTACATGAATTACATTAGTTCATAGTATACATTTTCCGCTTAAAGTTTCATTTTTCTTGAAAAATGGTTTGAAAACTATATTGAAATTCATATTGTGGTTATATGGTTCTCGAAATTAATTGTAGATATGCACACAAAATTTTATTTTTGGTTTTTCTCAAATCCAGGGAAAAAATCTCAATAATATGTAATGTCCAATTCTTCAAATTCGAGTTCGTTCCATATTGTTGATCAAAGTCCTTTGTGAAGTTATCCCTTTCCATCTCGAGTAAGCTTAAATTTTATTTATATTTCGATTATATAATTGAATTTTTTTAATCCATGTCAATTTTAATAAAAATATATCCAAATTTGCAAGATCCTGATAATAATCAAGTTTAGATGCATAAAATATTCCTCCATTTCAAAAACATTGGAAGCTCTTATCAGGAGCAGCATATCACAAGCAGTTGATAGATGAAAATGGATAGCCTCTTCACCCTGCCAATTGGAACATGGAATATTCCATCTTCAATCCTGGATCAATGATCATAATAATTGTTTGGTATAATGTAATTTCATCAAACCAATTACATTGACGTGCTATTAATATGATCATTGATATTGTACTAATGACATTCAATATTTTTTGAAATTAGGAGTTTAGTGATGATGAGAAACCCACTACCATCTTCCAGTGCACCCCACTACAATGTCAACTTGAGATAAGTTTTCATTAAGATCAAGACTCAGAGAGGAGTCATACAAAGAATGGTTGAATCAAGCACCCATTCAATTCCCACTACGTCTAGATTCACCAATTAGGAATGACTACAACAATAGTAGTTCTTCATCACAAGTTGGAAATAGAGGCAATCAAATACAGGTTGGTATGGATGATTTTTTACAGGATACGACTTCCATGGAGGCAATGTTGTTAAATGCATTCCAAAACAATGAGATAGGGTATGATGCTCATGTCACTGTTAACTTATTTGAAAGGCTGAAATATGCTTCCACCACCCCTCTCTTTGGACTTGGCAGCAAGTGAAGGTCTACTCAGTTGGGGACAATGACGTTATTGTACAAATCGAAAGAAAATTTTGGCATGTCGAATACATGTTTTTCAGCAATATTGATGTGATTCACCTGCATGATCAATCAATTCCCTTATATTTTCAGAAATCTTGTCACATAATCAACATTAAAAATGGTTGATTTTACGATGTTAGGATATTCCGACACATAGGAATAGTTAAGTATAACTTGGTCTAGTATAGAGTTAGGTAAAGTGTGTTTCTTTACATTGTACATTTTAACTTACAATCCGACGGTCCACGATATGTAAGTGATCCGACGGTTTTCATTCTCTCCTTGTATTACGACACTTGATCCGTGGCTTAACACCCGATTGGTCCAGAATTCTATTTAAAGCCGGCATGGATGGGGGGTTCCCAATTTGTAGGTTAACCGTTACACGAGATAAGCTTATTAAATTTTTCATTTTTATTAATAAAATGCCATGAAGTGGCCGTGTTGGCTCAGGCCGTGGACTGTTTCCCTCTTTGAGGGTTTTAACCACGTCAAAATACTGGTGTATTGATCTGTGATCTGTTTGTGAGTGGTGTCCTTTGGTGTTCTGTATGAGGAAATTCATACATGGTATCAGAGCAATTTGAGGGCCGCGTCCATTGGTGATCCAAATCTGAAGCCGGTAGAACTACATCTGACTGCCATCTCCTAGATCTACTGTTTCTAACTGCTTTCGGGCTGAGAGGAATGCTCTGTTGTGTTGGGAGCATCTGTTCCAGTGAGGAACCCCTTTCGTTTCACGCGAAAAGGTTTCCGGTAGCCCTAGCTGCGTCATTTTTAAGATATGGAGGTATACAGTGTTTATTTGCAGTTTACAGTCATTCTTTTTCTCTCTGTTTATTATTTCGGTTTATTTAGCTTCTTTTTATTACTGGATCTATACCTTTCATTTATGCGTATGCTCTTCTCCCTGCGACTCTGTATGATCTGGGCAAATCAGAAACATAAAGGAAGGATTCTTCTAATGCATATGCTCTTTTCCCTGTGCCTTAGTGTGATCTCGGAAAATCAAAAACATTGAGGAAAATATTTATTTTCCGGGTAAAGCTAACTTTAAGCCATAAGGCTTGTTTTTTTTGTATGTCCGTGTTGTGTTTTGTGTTTTTTGTTTTCTAGGAAGAAAAAGAGCTTTCTCAAGCAAGCACGCAATCCAAAGCATCAGTGACCAAAAGAAAACAAAGCCCCCCCCCCCTCTCTCTCTCTCAAACTTTTTGTATAGCTCTCTTGGTTCAAAGCTAATTTATGAGAGTAGAGGTCTTGGGTTCAAATCTCCTTTTTTAAGGGGCGTTTTTTTTTTCATTTCCACACATTCCCGCACTTTGTCGGCGCCTTCATCAACTTTTTTTCAAAAAGCCATAACTTCTTCATCTGGAAGTCGTTTTCAGAGCCGTTTTTTTTGAACCAGCCTCATTTTTTGAGATATTTCAATTGGAACACTTAGTTCCGGCTATATAGCTTCAGTTTTTGTTAAAATGGACAGTCCATGCCATGTTATTCTTGACAACACCAACTACTTCTAATGGTGGTCCTACATTGTGGATTTACTTAGAAGTAAAGGTCTTTACCAAATAGCCTCAGGCCAAGAAACCAAGCCGAAAGATGAAGAGAAAGCAGCCAAATGGGAAAATAGGCAAGATCAAGCACATGGGTTGATAGGGATGTCTATCTCTCCTGATCTTAGATTCCATATTGCTGAACTTGATACTCCCGATTAAGCAATGAAGCATATTACTAAAGTTTTTGGAATAAAAAATGAACTTAGGGCCCATCAACTTGAAAATGAGTTGCTTAAATTGAACCCGAATAATTTTTATTGCATTGAAGATTTCTTGTCCAAGTTCAAGACCATTAGACTTCTTTTGGAAGGTGTTAAGGTTAAGAAAGAAGATAGTGCCCTTATCTATTGCATTCTTATCAAGTTGGGACCAGCCTACACTGTGTTTGTTTCCACCTTCCATTCTACAAGAGAATCCTTCATTTCTCAAGGACATGACTACAAGCCCCCTTCCTTTGATGCTTTTTGTGATTCTTTAATAAGAGAACAAGAAAAACTCTTACACCTTGGTCTTCTTAATCTTGGAAACTCTTCTAAGAAAGCGTTAACCGCCCAACAACCACCAAACTCAAAGAATCCTAAGA
>APFE030347447.1:0-26674 GCA_000404065.3 Pinus taeda
ATCATATGCTCTATGTTTTATGTTTTATAATATGCTTAAAAATTTGATGTATGTTTGTAATAGCTAGAATATAGATGATTGTTGTACATACTAGTAACTACAATGGAATCATGGATGCCATATCTATCTTGATTTATGCAAAAATATGCATGTTTTCATGTCTTCTACAATTAATTTGGTATTTGGGATGTTTGTTTTGAGTATAAATGCAAAAAAATATAAATATATATATAGCAGACGCTTCCGCGGACGCTTCGCTTCCTAGATTTTTGGAAAATGATGCTTCGACGTCCCCGCTTCCAAAAAACGTTTCCGCTTCACTCCCACTTCGTGCAACATTGTGCTTGGAGGCCGAAATTTCATATCTGTAGTAGGAGGTCAAAAAGGTGTTATGGAAGAGATTTGACTAGGTTTGACTAGATCGAAGTTGGCACATCATCCAAAGAGGTTGGTCTTGGTCTTTGAGAATATTGGTCATAGTCTTAAGGTCATGGAATTCGTCAATTGAAGAATCTACAAGGAAGAGAAGAGATTTAAGGGTTTTCCTCTCAAGAGGGGAGGTTTTGGCCCTGCTTTGCAGCCTATATATTGCATCATTGTTCTTCTTGTTTTGGTAGCTATTTGATTCTTCACACATATAATAATAAGGAACAAAGATAATAAGTAAAAATGAATCTCAAGCAGTTATCAAGTAAAGAGAAATTAATCATAATCATTGCCCTATTGAATTCTCAACATGGTTTCACAACTAAGGTTGGCTAAGGGTATCATGAAGATCTCCACTACATTGAAGAAGTTCATCAAGAAGTGTTCAAAGGTAGCAAGCTATCTCAAGAAAAATATCAAGGAAGCATGGAGTCTCTTATTATCTACAAAGGAGGAAGTAATCAAGGAAAAGGATGAAGGTCTCTTCTCGACACTCACTGGCACATTCCAAGACGAGAGCATTTGGGTAATTGATAGTGGTGCATCTAGGCACATGACAGGTCATCACAAACAATTGAAGACTTTATCAAAGGGAAAATCTTCTTATTTAATGGAACTTGAAATAACAAAAGTTATCCCGTTAGAGGTATTGGGTCAACCTCTATAGAGTTGGAGAATGGAAGCAACATTCACCTCAACAACATCCTATTTGTTCCAGGTTTGCATAAGAACGAACTTTCCATTTCAAATCTAGAGGATAAGAGTTATAAAGTAGCTTTCATTGTTGGAAAGGTCGTTGTATAGAGTAAAAACTCAAGTATAGAGAATGCTAGAGTAATTGGTATTCAAGAAGGAAAACTTTACAGGTTGCTATCTCCTATAGCTCAAGCCTTGATTCACATTGAAATTAGCCCATGTGAATTATGGCAGAGAAGATTTGGTCATCTTCATTTCAAGATCCCCCCAACTCTAAGTACCATAGTAGATGGAATACCTAAACTAAAAGAAGACCAGGAAGGAGTATGTAAGGGATGTGCATTGGGTAACAATACCAAGAGACCATTTGGAAGCAGTGCTTCACGGTCAAAAGAATGTTGAAATTTGGTACCGAAGGACAGGTGGTTCCCTAAGGCTTTGATCTTTGGCCTAGGGAAAAGTGTCCAAACGAATTTAATTTTTCTCCTAAAGTGACTTTATAATTTTTATAAAGTCAAATCTAATTTAAAAGTGACTTTAAGTGATAAAGTTATTAAAGTCTAATTTTAAAGTGACTTTAATAAAGTCAATGTAAAATTAGAAAGGAAAAATGACTTTGGAAATAAATGACTAAGTGGGTCTTTATTAAAGTGGGGTGAATTAAAAAATAAAAAGTGAGATTTAAATGAGCATTTAATCTCAGCCCTAGATCTCAATCTATTTCAGCGATTGGATTTAGGGATTCCCCAAAAGTCACTTAGGGTTAGATTAAAGGAGGGAAAGGAGGAAAAGGACATTCATTCTTTCATGAGCAGATTGAGAGGAGGAAAGCAAGAGGGCAAGGGAGATTTCAGGACATGGAGGAGAAGGAGGTAGCAGCTTGGCACACATTCCAAGGCAGCATTTTAGCAAGTCCGTACAGCTAAGTTAGCACACAGTGAAAGGCAGATATTGGGCACGATTTTCTAGAAATCCGTACAGCAAGTGCACAGAAATCGAGGAGTAGAAATCCGTATAGCAAGTGGTTATACCTTGGCATGCATTTCTAGGCAAAACCGTACAGTTGTACTGCTATTTTTCTGCACAGAAATCGAGGAAACAGTACAGCAGCATTTATGGCAGCTTGCATGCTTTTCTAGGCAGTCCGTACAGTAGTATTTAAGGCTGAAATTTGGGCACAAAAATCAAGGAGGCCGTACAGCATTTATTGTTGTTCTGTTTTGCTGTTTGCAAGTTTTTCCAGTTGGCTGTGAGGCACGGAAAACGAGATAAGTTGTAAAAGTTTGCTTGCTGATTTTTTGCTGAATATTTCTCTCACTGTAAGAAGCATTTTCCAGAAATAAGGAGCTTTCGAACTGGTTTTCCCCAAGAGTTGTAGGGGGTTTTTCCAGGGTCACCTTGACCAAAAATCACTGTGTTTAAATGTGTTGAATGGCTGTTTGTATGCGCTGATTTTTATTTCTGCATTTTCCAGCATTCTGTAATATTCCCAGAATTTGTGTTTTCAGCAAAATTTATTTTCCAGTTGTTGAATGTATGGATATGGGAAAGGGCATTTAACTATTTTGGAGAAATAAGGTGAAACTGAAAACCGGGGTGGGAAATGAAAAATTTTTACAAAGAAATCTTGGATCTCATTCAGTCCAATGTATATGGCCCTATGACTCCTAAATCTCTTGGAGGTCTTTATAGATGATCATTCAAGAAATACGTAGGTTTAATGAAAACCAAGGACGAAGTATTTACAAAATTTTGAGAATTCAAAGTTGAAGTAGAGAACCTTACAGAAAGAAAATCAAGATACTAAGATCCAATAATGGAGGAGAGAGTATACTTCCAAGGTGATTATAGCATTCTATAAGGAATATGGGATTAAGAGGGAATTGATAGTCCCATATAATCCCGAACAAAATGGAATTTGTCAAAATTGGCAACAAGGGCCAAACTCCATGTGAGTCACCTTATTTATGGCAGCGGATATTTTTCTTGGATTCCTCGTCCGAGAGGTGTAGGATTGATCTAAAAATCATCTAATTCCAACATGTATTTATGGAGATATGAATTTATTTGTATTATTGACAATTTGTCAAGGTCGACCAGCAAGCAAATTACCCCCAGCTCAACCTTAACATTACATTTAAATAGAGGATACCTCAAGTCATTTGTGACACACATTATCTCATGATCTCTCTCTCCACATGTTTTGGGTTTGTCTTCTCTCAAGGAGGACGTAGTGTAAAGAGTCATCAAAGAAAGCCCTAGCCGCAGTCATGAAGTAGACCTAGCCGCAGTCTTGAAGAGAGATCTAGTCATAGTTGAAGAGGAGACCTAGTTGCAGCCTTGAAGAGAGATCTAGCTGCAGTGGAAGAGGAGACCTAGCCGCAATCATAAAGGAGACCTAGCCACAGTCAAGAGGGGCTCTTATCCGCAGCTGGAAGGAGCCCTAATCCATAGCAAGGAGAAGTCCTAATCCTCAATCAAGAAGGAGCCCTAGGCCGCAGCAAGAAGAAGTCTTAACATAGCGTAAAGAAGCCTGGAAGGACAGCGTGTTTGTTGTAGGTGACAGTGTAAATCTTCAGGGAGGCAATGGTGTTGTTTGGGTGTCATTTGGGCAGGCCGAAAACTACAGCTAGCTATTGTGCTAGGTTGCAGGCCATAACACACAGCTAGAGGTTGTGTTAAGAGCAGTCAACAATGGACAGAACCTTTGGAAGGCAACTTGGCATGAGAGAAGGGTCTCCAAGGTAAACCGCAATCCTAAAAGGACTTATCTCCTGACTGTGTGGTGGAAATAAGGCTACAAGACATGCCCTAACCAATCATACAGCTAACCAATGTACTAACATGTTGCAGCAGTGTTATGTGAAGGGCTACTAGATTGATGAACTCCTAAAGGGTATGCTACAACACTCTTAGTGATTGTTTGAAGACTATCATAAGAATTCAGGGCTGCATCGAATGCCCTAATTAGAACATTCATCATTAGCAAAATGATATCAATATTATGAGCAGCATTTGGACTGATTGAGCTAAGTGTTGAAGACTGAAGTTAACTGGGCTTGACCAAGCCATTTAAAAGAAGATATCCATCCTATTTGATCAGCATTGACATTTCTGATCTAGGACTTACTGCTACTATCATAAAATATCAGATTTGTATATTTGTACTATCTTTCTCTCCCTGCTGAACTGTTGAAGAATATAAGAAGAATTGGTCAAGGGTTTCCCCACATTGGGGCTTGTCGCACGCTAGTGCCACATCTTGTGTCCTCTTGTCTTGGCTTATCTTCTATTGTTTATGTTTATGTTCTATCTGCATTTTACTATCATGCTTATGTGATTGCTAAACTGGATATTGATATTAGGCTAACAAGAAAATTGAAGTAAATTGCTCTTGAGCATAGAACATACCAAAAATTTGCATAGTATCGGAGGTGAGGTGAAGACAAAGCCCAAGCAAGAGTGAAAGAGCAATCACCGAAGATAGTTGGAAAGGACAAAAGGCTCAATGGGTTCCTCATCCCACTTCCGGCTAAAGAAAAGCTCCATGAAAAGTCTGACTATCACAAATGGAAGATGTCACTTGATCTGACATTGGAAGAACAAGAAGTGTTGGATTATGTGAAGGGTAAAATCCCTGAGCCTCCATCAAATGCACCGGTTGCTACAAAGGGAAAGTACAACAAGGTTGAAAGTCAAAGCGAAGGAGATTATCGGAGATTCCATTGACAAACGTATGGTGGCCTACATCTCTGATTTGAACACCTCCAAGGAGATCTACAACAGATTGGTAAGCATTTTCAAGGTTAGCGATGCAAATCAAATTTTATTTCTCAAAAATAAGTTGAAGGATATTAAGAAGGGCAAAGACAAAGATATTCAATCCTACTTCTTAAGAATCACCGAGATCAAGAACAATCTTCTTGCAATTGGAGAAATCATATCTAACAAGGAACTTACTATCACTACTCTTGGAGGGCTCCCACCCAAGTGGTATATATTAGAACCACTATTCTCAATAATGATCGAATTCCAAGGTTTGAAGAATTGATGTCGAGATGCATTCAAGAAGAAACAAGAATGGTGGAGCAAGAAATGCCTTTTATTAAAAGCAACCCTACTGCATTCTCCTCTCATGCCAAAAGGAGAAACAATGCAGGGACTAAAGGTCATTTCCATGGAAAGCCTGGATCTAAGGGAGGAAGGAAAGGCAGATGCTTTGCTTGCAATAAGTTTGGCCACTATGCAAGGGAGTGTCCAAATAGAAGGGACACATCACATGATGATGATCACAATCATTCCAAGGGCAACTTCAACAACAATGATCGAAGGAATGGAAGGTACAATGGCAAAGGAAAAAGGAATGCAGGACATCAAGGAAATGGTCGACCCTCCAATAAAGCAAGGAACTCCAGGTATGAAGAATCAAATGTTGTTAACAATAAGAAAAAGGATTACTATCTTATATCAGCTCTCCCCACTACCTCTCCTCCGAACACTTTGGGGAATTGGCTTATTGATAGTGGTGCTTCAAGGCACTTCACTAGATACAAGGAAGTTCTCTCTAATCTGATAGAGAAGGAAACAAACTTCGAGATTATTCTTGGAGACGATGCCACCTATCCCGTAAAGGGTGTAGGGAATATTACTCTTCAATTGAATCAAGGTAACACGATTCATTTACAAGAAGTTCTTTATGTACTTGATCTCAAGAAGAACCTGGTGTCCATTTCGGCAATGGAAGACAAAGGATACAAAGTGGCATTCATCAATGAAAAGGTACATGTTTGGAAAAGGAATTTTAAAGATGCTTTTACTCTTGGGTTCAAGGTTGGCACTTTGTATCAAGTTGTAGGAAGTCCATTGGGGGCCATGTCTTGTGACACATCTCTACAATCTGAACTATGGCACCGGAGATTTGCCCATCTTCATTACAAGGCCCTACCCGATGTGAGACAGATGCTGACAGGGATGCCCGAGTTCAAAGAAGAGCATGAAGGTATATGTCTGGGATGTACCAAGGGAAAACTTACAAGGGGACCATTCCCCTCAAGTAATAGCAAGACCATAGATGTGGAACAACCCGACGGATTTGAGGTTCATAATCGGGAATCTCATGTATGCAAGTTGAAGAAAGCACTCTATGGCTTGAAGCAAGCACTCCGGGCTTGGTATGAGAGGATCGATAACTATTTGATGAAGCTGGGATTCACTAGGAGTGAAGTCGATCCAAACCTTTACTTTAAGGTTGAAGATGATAGACCTATCATACTGGTGCTTTATATGAATAACCTCTTTCTAACAGGTGCAGACCCTCTCATTCACAAATGTAAGAGAGAGTTGGATTCCGAATTTGAAATGAAGGACCCAGGAGTCAGGACTGATGTACTACTTCCTAGGGTTAGAGTTTTGGCAAACGCCAAGAGAAATTTTCCTATCTCAAGGAAAATATGTTGTGAAGATATTGGAAAGATTTGGGATGATGGACAGCAAGCCTGTGACTACCCCAATGAAGCTTAACTTTAAGAGGTTATGTGATAGTGCTGTCGGACCTGAATTGGGAAATGCCTCTGAATCGTCAACTCATAGGAGCATTGATGTTCTTGGTGAACTCCCGTCCGAATATATTTTTTGCAGTTAACACGTTGAGCCAATATATAGTTGAGCCTCATCACTTACATTGGATTGGTGCCAAGAATCTTCTCAGATATCTTTGGGGCACAATCACTCATGGACTGAGATACACTGTCGAAGATGAGAGGCCACAGGCAAGCAGTATGGTCAATCGCAAAAGCACTTCTAGGTGTTGTTTCTCTTTGGGTTCTGCTTCAATATCCTGGATGAGCAAGAAGCAGAAGTCGGTTGCTTTGAACACCGCTGAGGCCGAATACATAGCTGTAAGTATGGCCTCGTGTGAAGTTGTCTGGTTGGGGAAGATCTTTAGTGAGCTATTTGGACACGTGTTGGAGACCATCGTGATCCTCTGTGACAACCAGAGTGGGATCCGATTATCAGAGAATCTCATTTCATGATCGCTCCCAGCACATAGACATCAGGGACCACTTTATCTGGGATATGGAACAACAATGAGCAGGTCGCCGATATTCTAACAAAGCCCCTGGCAAAGGTCAAATTCTTGACTTTCCGAGAACAACTAGGAGTCTTGGAGAGGCCCTCTCCTGAGGATCCTGTATGATATGGATATTGAGCTCTGGGAGCTCCGGGGGGCTTGGGATACTTCTTGGAGCGATGAGCAACGATAGGGTGAGTGGTTTAGCCTTCACCTAGTGGTTTGCTATGTAGGCAGGATGAGTGGTTCATCCTTCTTCTGCTAAGACACAATCATAGGGTGAGTGGTCCAGCCTTCCCCTAGTGATTTGTTGTGTACAGGGTGAGTGGTTCAGCCTTCCCCTTGGATACCCCACGGAGACATGTAGGCAGTATGAGTGGTTCATCCTTCTCCTACTGAGACATCCTACCCATGCCTGGTACTCATGGGAAGTACCTCTCATCTAGCCAATGAGTAGGGAAATGAGGATAGGAACGATAGTACTACCGATGGATGCATCGTGTACTAATGTACTCCCTATTATGCTAGGATGACTGATATTGATCTGGGATCAATTGGAACTGACTTCGGATCAGTAGAGAATGGTATGATACATTCTCGATCACTTCTTCTTCTTCATAGTTCAGCAGAGCAGAGCAGTGCATTAATGGTAAAGATAGTACCGACTGACAGATGAATTAGCAGATGGAGTTCTCCCTAGTTGAGAGGGAGTGTTAAAATTGGCAACTAGGGCTAAACTCCATGTGAGTCACCTTATTTATGGCAACTGATATTTTTCTTGGATTCCTCTCTTCGAGAGGTGTAGGATTTATCTAAAGATCATCTGATTCCAACATGTATGTATGTATTATTGACAATTTGTCAAGGTCGGTCAGCAACCAAATTACCCCCAACTCAACCTCAATGTTGCATTTAAATAGAGGAGACCTCAAGCCATTTGTGACACACATTATCTCATGATCTCTCTCTCCACATGTTTTGGGTTTGTCTTCTCTCAAGGAGGACGTAGTGGAAAGAGTCATCAAAGAAAGCCCTAGCCGCAGTCATGAAGGAGACCTAGCCACAGTCTTGAAGAGAGATCTAGCCGCAGTTGAAGAGGAGACCTAGCCACAGTCTTGAAGAGAGATCTAGCCACAGTTGAAGAGAGACCTAGCCGCAGTCATAAAGGAGACCTAGCCGCAGTCAAGGGAGGCTCTTATCTGCAGCGAGAAGGAGCCCTAATCCGCAGCAAGGAGGAGCCCTAATCCTCAGTCAAGAAGGAGCCCTAGGCCACAGCAAGAAGGAGCCTTAACATAGCGTAAAGAAGCCTAGAAGGACAGCATGTTTGTTGTAGGTGACAGCGTAAATCTTCAGGCAGGCAATGGTGTTGTTTGGGTGTCATTTGAAGAAGAAGAAGAAGTTAACAGGGAAGAAGAAGAATCTTATCATGAAGATGAGGGTCCGAGTGAACCCATTCAACCTATGGTCCTCCCCGAATCAAGAAAGAGACCAAATTAGTTGAAATCCACACTACTTGACGCAGAAGGTCATGGGGCAGTGAAAGGCTCATTTAGAGAAAGCAAGAAACCCAAAAGATATTAAGGGTAAGCTGCATACATGATAAAACTAATAGAAACAGGACCATCCACTTTTGAAGAGGTTGTCAATCATCAAGGATGGAAGGATGCCATGAATGAAGAGTATCAATCTATAAAGAAAAAGGAGTTTGGGAGATTGTACCTAGGCCCGAAGACAAATCTGTGGTGACTTCCAAGTGGATCTATAAGATCAAACATGCGACAAATTGAAGTATAGATAGGTATAAGGCAAGATTTGTGGCTAGGGGCTTCTCTCAACAAGAAGGCATCGACTATGAAGAGACATTTGCTCCGACAACAAGGTATACAACGATTCATCCATTGGTCTCTCTAGCAGCATCGATGGGATGGAACATCCATCAAATGGATGTCAACACTGTGTTTCTGAATGGAACAGTTGATGAGGAAGTCTATACAGAGCAACCCTTGGGATTTGAAGTTAAAGACAGGAAGGCATATGTTTGCAGATTGAAGAAAGCATTATATGGCCTGAAGCAAGCTCCAAGGGCATGGTTTGCTAGAATGGATGCATACCTACAAAAAATAGGCTTCACAAAAAGTTATGTTGATCTGAACCTTTAGGTTGTAGATGGAGAACCTGTGATCATTCTTCTGTATGTAGATGATCTTCTCCTAACAGGTGTAGAAGGTCGAATTGAAGAATGTAAGAAGCAACTAGCAGCAAAATTTGACATGAAGGATCTAGGGTTGATGCATTACTATTTGGGACTAGAAGTCTGGCAAGGACCTGATGAAATTTATTTAGGTCAAGGAAAGTACATGATCAAGATGTTTAAGAGGTTTGACATGATGGATTGCAAACCTATAACTACTCTGATGATCATAAACTTGAAGAGACTAAGGAGTTATGAATCAAGCCTTGTGGATCCTTCCAAAGATAGACAATTGATTGGCTCACTGATGTACTTGGTGAATACTTAACCAGACATATGTTTTGCATTAAACATTCTTAGTCAATTCCAAGTGGAGCCAAAGTATGATCATTGGATAGCAGCAAAACATATATTGAGATACCTGCGAGGGACTATCCACTATTGCCTGAAATATGATAGGAGGAATGATGTCCACTTGATTGGATATACAAATTCCAATTGGGGAGGCAGCGAGCAGGATGGAAGAAGCACTACCAGAGGATGTTTCAATTTCAGATCCTCTATGATCTCATGGATGAGCAGAAAGCAAGACACAGTTGATTTAAGTAGTGCTGAGGCTGAATATGTTGCAGCTTGTGAAAGCGGTCTAGTTAAGGAAGTTTCTATCCAACCTATTCGAAGGACCAATAGACCCTACAATGATACATTATGACAACACCAGTTGTATACGTTTGTCTGAGGACCCAGTATTTCATGGAAAGACAAAGCATATAAACAACAAGTATCACTATATTCGGGAGCTAGTACAAAATGGTGTGTTGCAGCTACAATATATCTCCACTAATGAGCAGGTAGCTAACATGTTGACGAAATCTCTTCCTAACAAGAAGCTTGTGTACTTGAGAGACAAGCTTGGCTTCGTTGATATATCCTCCCTAGTTGAGAGGGAGAGATAGGCACATCATTCTTGTCTTCACTTGGGAAGACAGAATTGAGGATTGGGTAACCATCTGGCATCTGATACTCTTTGAGGATGAGGTAGGGCATGTTGAGAAATCTAGGGCATAGAGATTAAGTGATTTCTCTTTGATTAGTAACTGCTTATGAATGCTTTTTACTTTCTTAGATTAGGATCTTCCTATACTTAGATTATTAGTGTTCTTTTTCATCAAACAGCTACAATGCATAAACCATAAAGAGACAAGAGAAATAGAATATAGGCTATCATCCAGGGCCAAAACCTCTCCTTCTTAAGAGGAAAACCCGAACAAATTCTTCTTATAGAGATTCCAATTGACGAATACCAAGACCAAGACCCTTGACCTACTTGCCACTCCAAGACCAAGACACAAGCTCCCTTGATGAGATCCTTAGTCAACGATAGTCAACCTTCTGCTCCTTTCTTCTTTTCAGCTCCTCTTCAACTTCGACTTCCTTTTTGCTTCAGACTTTCGACCTCCTTGAATTAGGTCTACTATCCTAATTCAGAAACCCTAACATATGCATAAGACCCTCTTATTATGACTTGATTCCCTTCTCTTTAGTGGGAGATTTTCTCTTTGGCAACTCGGCTAGAGATATACCCTTATCTCCTCTTGCTTTGACCTTCCTACAATACTTTGGCTTCTTCTGCAACAGAAACAGTCCCCTTTCCTTGCACGTGCGAGTGATGGATAACCCTAAAATAGTCCCAAACAGAGCTCGCTCTTCCTTCCTTCCTTTCGCTAGCTATACGGCTTCCTTCCAAGTGATCCTCACACCTTTTACCGCAGTTCTATACTTGTTCGAAATTTTGTTCTGAAATGAAGGCGTACTGTCCTATATATAGTTGTTGCAGCCTCATAATAAGTTGACATGACAGCAAGTTGGGCCGACATGTCATTTGGAGAGGTATTATTATCTTTCTTGAAGCCGACTTGAAGGGAGATGCCTTGTGCTTATCTTGGAGGGCTTTCATACTTATCTAATGACTCATACAAAATATAACATGCCCAAGAAGGGTCCTTAATACATGACATTGACTCAATTTGACTTTTATGACTAGATGAAAAAACCTAAAGGCTCACAAAGGAAGCCATTACTAAAAATAAAATTCCTTGCTCATGAAACCCATGAGACAAGCATTACAATAATAATTTTACTTTTCTTCTTTTCATCAATTACATAAAATCACAATTACACATGTCATTATGAAGACTGAAACTAGTTACACTTTTCAACACTCCCTCTTAACTAGGGAGGTATACATAATGGTACTTGGTCATTCTCAATCTGAAGAATTTCTCATAAGAAGAATCAGATTGGTAACCAATCTGTTTAGCATCATATCAACCAGCATTGTAACATAGCAAGACCTTGACTAACAGCTCTATCTCTCCACGAGATTTGAGCTCAACGCTAGCGAGACCAATGATGTATAGACACCCTCATCATTGTCTCTCTCGGAACATACCCCACCTGGGTTCTCAGGGTGTGTTCCACCAAGACTATTCTTATCTTAGATTCCCAGTCCTCAAAGAATATCGGTCCTCTACGACTACTCTTATCTTGGATGCCCTAACTCATCCTCAAAGAGTATCAAATGTCAGAAGTTTACCCAATCCTCCATTTTGTCTTCCCAAGTGAAGACAAGAATGACGTGTCTATCTCTCCCTTTTAATTAGGGAGGACGTATCTATTCCAATAACGGAATGTGCCTAAGCTCCCTCTTGACTTACGAATTTTCCAAGTTTCTTCCAAGTAAGAAACTTGTTTCCAGGCTCCCTCTTAATTAGGGACCTACATCAGCTCTTTCGGTGGAGACGATGGGACAGCCAACTGCTTGAAGAACTCCTCCTCACAATGTCCTAAACTTCTTATTGTTATCTAGGAGTCTTCATGTTTGGGACTCCTATATAGGGCATCGACCATCCATGAGTCAACCATGTCATCATCGGAAAGTGATCCATCAGTCCATATCTAGCCTTCCTTCATGCCATGTTGCTTTATTCATGCCATGTTTACTTAAGGATCTTTCATCCTACTACATGTGCATCGGTGTTGGAAGACATCCATAGATCTTCCCGTGCAGCCCTGCATAAACACATCCAGATATTTGTTCAAAAATAAAGGAATGAACATTAAAATCAACATTACCTTTGTGATGGTCCTTCGTCATGACATCTTCTAGTTTGCATTAGCATCCTGCATACATATCGACACATTTCCCAAAGATATATAATGTCAAGGGTCTCTTTCTTGTTCAGACTCCATCAGAGTCTTCATATCTTCCATGGAGATATCCTAGTCAAATCTTCTTGGTCTTTCGGACGTTGATAGCCTTTACCATGGTTGTATATTCCATGATCTCTTCCTTCCTTTCTTCACACATTTCATTCCCAGGAACTTCCAATCAGAGTTCCTCAATTGTAGTCAATTACCTCATACTTCATATGAGGACATATTATGTTGATTTCATCTAGTGAATGTGTGACCCATGCATTCCTGCATCCCCTTGAGGGAGGAGATCCTTTCTTTTGATCAAGCTCTTAAGATAGAGCATTGTTTCATGATATCTACAACCATATGACATGAATTCCATAATACCAAATGTAAGCATACGTACCTCATTTTTCTTTTGGGTCATCCAGATTTCCTGCAGCAACTTCCTTGATTGAAAGAGCTTCAATCCCTTGATTTGCTTCACTTTTATGTCATCATACCATCATCCCATGAATTCCACAAGTTTGGAATTCTTGATGAAACATTTGCTTACCCTCATGATCGGTGAACCTTTCACTGAAGATTCCATTAGAGAATCTTGAGGATCTAAAGTATCCCCATAAGCAGATGTTTCCTTTTGACATAAGTATGATGAACCTTGTACTAGATGACCTTGCCACTTGTGTTTTCAATGAGATTCCCAAGAGCTATATCCTTGACTTCTATAGATTCTAACCATCTTTCGTGTTTCTCTATGATCATGTCCCGAGCTCTTACTTTCAATGCTTCAATGATGCCTTGATGCATCCCATTATTTTACTTAGTGAATCATGATAGCCATATCTTACAATAGAAGACTTAGGAACTTGAAAAGAACTTATGTGAGGAAGACTATCTCAATAGTGGAGATCTCTTACTTCCGCTTTCTTGGACTTCTTATTTTCAGCTTCCTCCACTTCTTCAGTGATATGGGCTTCTTCTCTATCTCTCTTGTTATTGCCATTCTTTAACATGGGACAATCTTTTCTGTAATGCCCATATTCTTTACATCCATAGCATTGAATCTTAGCTATGTTCTTCTTTCCTTTTCGAGAACCAAATTTTCCAAATTTCCCTTTCCTTCCAGCGAATGTTTGAATCTTCTCATTTGATTCTTTAACACTTTTTGCCCTCAACCTGTCTTCTTCTATCTTGCATAGAGACCACAAGTTGTTGAATGGGATAGCTTTCTTGTCCTCATAAGTATTTGATACGAGGTTACCTTGTTCATCAGTTAGTGCATTTAGAACAATGGAGATAATTTCTTTTTCCAATATCATTTCTCCCAGATCTTGAAGTTGAGATCTTATTTGAGATGCTTTTGAGAGACATAAGGATATTCCTTCATCCTTTGATACCTTCAATTTGTGTAGATCAAATCTAAGTGATATGATCTCTCTTATGGCACTTTCAGAGAATAGTTCTACCAATTTATCATATATCTCTTTAGATGTCTCTAGCTCTGCTATATAGAGATTCGAGAATGAGGGGATCTTTGACAGACTCCATAAGAATCTCTTGAGCCCTTAGATCCCTTTCCATGTATTCAGATAGTGCTTGCCCTTCAAATGGTTTGGAGACCTTTCCATTAACATTATCAATAACTTAATTTTCTTCGAGGACTATATCTATCCTCCTTTTCCATGCAAGGAAGTTCGATGACCCAACCAGCTTATAGATCTCCTCGCAAAATGAAGTCATTTTTTGCTAGATTAGATAATAGAAGAAATGGTACTTACTTGTCAAGTGAAGATAAAATCTTCAACTTGATCCCTTTGATGATGATTAGTGAAGACATATGTCTTAATGCTTCTTGGATAAACTTCTTCATTGGTGAGGACCTTGATTCGAAGATCTCTTCAACTTGGCCTTCTTTTCTTGATGATGATCCCAAGAATTCTTTGTAGATTTCTTCTTCGATCTAGGGTTATAATGCTCCCTTTTGTGTCTCTTGATAAGATGCCCTTCCTTGACTTTGTCACCTTAGCTTTGATACCATGTTGAGAAATCTAGGGCATAGAGATTAAATGATTTCTCTTTGATTAGTAATTGCTTGTGAATGTTTTTTACTTTCTTAGATTAGGATCTTCCTTTACTTAGATTATTAGTGTTCTTTGTCATCAAACAACTACCAATGCATACCATAAAGAGACAAGAGACGCAGAATATAGGCTATTAGCTAGGGCCAAAACCTCTCCTTCTTGAGAGGAAAACCCGAACAAATTCTTCTTATAGAGATTCTAATTGACGAATACCAAGACCAAGACCCTTGACCTACTTGCCACTACAAGACCAAAACACAAGCTCCCTTGATGAGATCCTTAGTCAACGATAGTCAACCTTCTGCTCATTTCTTCTTTTCGGCTCCTCTTCAATTTCGGCTTCCTTTTTGCTTCAAACTTTCGGCCTTCTTGAATTAGGCCTGCAATCCTAATTTAGAAACCCTAACATATGCATAATACCCTCTTATTATGACTTGATTCCCTTCTCTTTAGTGGGAGATTTTCTCCTTGGCAACTTGGCTAGAGATGTACCCTTTTCTCCTCTTGCTTTGACATTTCCGCAATACTTCAGCCTCTTATGCAACAGAAACAGTTCCCTTTCCTTGTACGTGTGAATGATGGATAACCCTAAAACAATCCCAAATAGACCTCGCTCTTGCTTCCTTCCTTTCGCTGGCTATACGACTTCCTTCCAAGTGATCCTCGCAACTTTTATTGCAGTTCTATACTTGTCCAAAATTATGTTTTGAAATGAAGATGTACTGCCCTATATATAGTTGTTGTAGCCTCATAATAAGCCGACATGATTGCAAGTTGGGCCGACGTGTCATTTGGAGAGGTATTATTATATTTCTTGAAGCCGACTTGAAAGGAGATGCCTTGTGGTTGTCTTGGAGGGCTTTCATACTTATCCAATTACTCATACAAAATGTTACATGCCCAAGAAGGGTCCTTCATACATGACATTGACTCAATTTGACTTTTATGACTAGATGACAAAACCCAAAGGCTCACAATGGGAGCCATTACTAAAAATAAAATTCCTTGCTCATGAAACCCATGAGACAAGCATTACAATAATGATTTTATTTTTCTTCTTTTCATCAATTACGTAAAATCACCATTACACATGTCATTATGAAGACCGAACCTAGTTACACTTTTCAACAGGGCATCCAAGATAAGAGTAGTCGTGGACCGATATTCTTTGAGGACTAGCTATCTAAGACAAGAATAGTCCAAAGAAGGTCATATTTGGTGAACACTCGAGTGGAGTATGTACCTTGAGAGACAATGATGATGGTGTCTATAAATCATTGGTCTCGCCAACATTGTGCTCTGATGTTGTGGAGAGATAGAGTTGTTAGTCAAGGCCTTGCTATGTGACAACACTGGTTGATATGATGCTAAACAGATGGGTTACCAATCCGACTCTTCCTATGAGATCTCTTAAGATTGAGAATGTCCATGTATCTCTTATGAATACCTCCCTAGTTAAGATGGAATGTTGAAAAATGTGTAACTAGGTTCAGCCTTCATAAGTATGAAATGTATTTTTGATTCTTGTAAATTATGAAATGAAAAAAAAATATATTATTATATTTTTGGAGCATGGGTTTCATGCTCAAGGTCTTTTATTTTATAGGTCAGACAAGCACCCATTGAGTGCTTCTAGGGTTTGTCCTAAGTCAAGAAGTAAATTTTCATAAGTTGAAGACCCCATTGGGCACATTGTAACCTGTAAGGAAAATTATTTTTGCCTTTAGAAGTGTCGAAATACCCTCCAAGGCCAAGTCGGCCTGGCAACTGGCAAGTCGGCCTAAAGAAAGAGCCATGTCCACCCTTGAAGAAGCCTATAAATAGAAGAGGACTCGTCCTCCTTGAAGTACACTCACTCACCACTCATTCTAGCGAAGGAAGAGGAAGGAAGAGGCAGCAAAGAAGAAGAAGGACGAAGGAAATTTGTGTTTGGGTTATCTTTCTCTCTCACGTGCTAAAGAGGACTAGGGTTTTTGCAGCAAACCTAGGGCATCCATATTCAAGTTTGATCTTGGAGAAAAGCAGGCAAAGAGGTCAAGTGAAGGTCACGAAGGGCCACTCTTAAGCTCCAGAAGTCAGGGAAAGGCAAGCGAAGGTCAGAGGAGGGCTCTAGAAGAATATCGAAGTTCCCACGTGTGGCAGCAGCAACTGTTGGGAGGCTGAAATTTCATATCTGCAATAGGAGGCCGAAAATCTTGTAGCAAGAGATCGAAAAGGTGCTACTAGAAGAGATTTGACTAGGTTTGACTATATCGAAGTTGGCACATCATCCAAAGAGGTTGGTCTTTGTAATATTCCTTTTTTTGGTGTTCTTTATGACATGGTTAGAATGGACTTTCAGAGTCAAGGGCAGACCGGTCACAGGTGCAGGTTGGTGCCATCAATGAGCCAAGGGGCTTTTGGAGGGTTTTAGAGGAGTTTCTATGAGGTCCAATGGCATTTACTTGGTATATTCCCTCATTCACACAGCTTGCCTTTCGTTCTGGCACATTCCGACAACTTTCGGAAAACTAAGTTACTATTGGTCCTGACTCAATTAATTACACTTAAGGTGGCATTCCGAGAGAAATACTTGCCAAAACACATTAGTGCAATAGCTCGTTGGAACCAGAACGAGAAGATCTACATGATGGGATGGTTAGATATGAGTTTTAGTGACCTTAGGAGACATGATGGCCAATTTACCCTTTTCCCACATTAAAAATGATATTTTAATTAAAATAAAAGAAGGAAAAGTGCTCCATGATTAAAATGATAATAAAATAGGAGGTTCTATAGGAGTCCATCGGATCTATAAAAGAGGAGGAGGTCATTGAAGGACATCTTGGATTTGTGATTTCTTCTTATGGAAAGGTTTGAGAACTCGGTTCTCTACTTCAGCAGTAGCCCCAGGACGGAAACCCTCGGGTGATCTTGGTGAGAGTGGACAAAAATCTGCAAAATCTGCAAAATACCCCATTTGGGACATTACAGTCTTGGTCTTTGAGGGTATTGTTCTCAGTCTTAAGGTCATGGAATTTGTCAATTGAAGAATCTACAAGGAAGAGAAGAGATTTAAGGGTTTTCCTCTCAAGAGGAGAGGTTTTGGCCCTGGCTTGCAACATATATATTGTGTCATTGTTCTTCTTGTTTTGGTAGTTGTTTGATGCTTCATGCATAATAATAAGGAACAAAGATAATAAGTAAAAAGGAATCACAAACAATTATCAAGTAAAGAGAATTTAATCATAATCATTGCACTATTGAATTCTCAACGAGGACGAGTTCATGACGCAGTTTAGCTCATGCATATAGTTGTAGGCTCAGTGGTTTGTCTCCTAGTGCGAGTTAAGAGTTGCAAAAGGACAAGTGACAAAGTCTCAAAGGTTATTTGTGGCTAGAACGAGTTGCAAGAGTCAGTTAGACTCAGTTAACTAGTCAATCACAAGTCCGAGTTCTAAAGATAAATTTGCCAGATATAGATGGGGTTGAAATGTTTATAAGGAGGATGAAGGCACATCCTTGATCATTATTGTTTGCACAAAGTTGTGTAAGCAGACTTCTAGCAAGGAGAGTGTGTGAGGAGAAGCCCATACACAGATTGAAGGGAGGAATTACTGCCAGATCTGCGCTAGGAAATAGGGAGAATTCTCTATAATATAGGAGTCACTATTGCGCTAGGAAATAGGGATTCCTGTGCTAGGAAATAGGGCTCAAGCTGCTCAAGGATTCAGGGAGCAGAACAAGGCTACAGGCAGGGTGTTTCAAGATTAGGTAAAGCAGGGAGAACAAGCGTGTTGTCTATTGAAACAAGATTGTTTTGTATAAAATTCTCAAGAAAAGAAGTGGGTTTTCCCAGTTCCCGGGAAAAATTGTATATTGTTCCTGTGCCACTGTGTTTTATTTCTGTTCTATTCTGCTGCAAGTTAGTAGATAAATTTTGCGTCTTGGTGCAACGATTAGTTTCAGATTTGTTCAGTACAGCATTTGCAGAATTTCAAAAAAAAAGACAACCTGCACCTGACCACATCCACAAAAATCATGTCGACAAAAAGTGCACTGTTAACAGCACCTCTGCATTAGCACCAATCCAATATTAACAGCACATCCACATTAACACAGGGGACAAGATCAGTAGCGCTATTAGCATGCAACCAGTGATCGCCATATTAGCACAACTGCACACATGGGAAAGGCGGCGTCAACGCCATTACCAAGGGTAGCAACCTTCTTGGAATTTAAACTTAGGTCATCATCATCACAATCACTCCAACTTGTCACTAAATTACTGCCAACAGACCCTCTGTCGCTGCTTCTATCGTCCTGGTTTTACAGAGACCCATTTTTTGAAAATGTAACAGATATACCATTCTCCGCAATGACATTTTGCGCCCATTTGTTGTTAGACAGGCAAGCATAGTTTGTAAGAGGAAATGAGTAAAGTTAAAAGCATTTCCTATTCGTAGATCTTAGTCTCCCAATTATTCTATACGGTTTCGACTACGTTGCCAACAGTTTGACCCATTTGGGAAAGCTAACCCTCGTTCTTTAACCTTTGGCTAAAACTCTTTCGTCTTTGTCTCCCATCCCACCTTGTTAGGTTGTCTTGGGTTTTCGTTTGTTGCGTTTGCAAGACAATCAAGCCAGGTATTACAATATGGAGGACATTATTTTTCTATTTTGCTTCAAGATGCAGTTGAAAATGTACGAAAATAAATCGAAGTACTTGTGGAAATATTGTTAAGAGTGAGAATCTTTGAAAGTGGAATCACGGTCATGTGTACCAGCTAAAATTTGCCTTCAACGCAGCCTCGAATTCAATTGTGAGCAAAAGGGATCCGCTGCAGCCCTGAATTCAGTGATGGGCAAAATGGATCCTCAACAGCCTCGAATTGACTGGTTCAAAATATGGATTGATGAATAAATCTGTACAGAAGACTTCATTGGCTTCAAATTGTAATATCTTCAATATAACTTTATTTAAAATCCAAAACAAATGAAATTGTCGAAAATTACGCCGAAGCCGTTTTTAAAGGAGAGAGCTCCCTCCAACTTTGTCTGTCGAGGGCCACCCCAACTGAACCCGTGTTCCTGACCATGGCATCTGAACACGTGCCAGGTCTTCAAACGTTGATATGTTTAGTGCATCTCCTGGTTTAGTAGTCCGCTGAAGAGCATAAGGGAGTCAGCCCAGGCGATAAATCTTCTTCCACTAAAATCATGTGAGCGTAGCGATTTCATAGGATGGAAATAGTTTAAAGATCTGAGGTTGTGCAAATATAGGGGAGGGCCACCATTACCTCTGCGCCCTCCCCACGTTGCAAAACCACGTGTCAATCAAGATGGATCCAGTACGACACCTGTCCACAATGGAGCTCCATGTGCTGGGTATCATGTCATCACATAAAATTGTGTGTCCGCACCATTTCTTCCGTTTGTTTGGGGTCATTGTTGTGATGTTCCATTTTCCCTTTGTCTTTCTGCTTGGGGCCGATTGTTGGTCGAAGCACCCTGCAAAAGATGGCGTGGGACGGCCCCAGAACCTGCGCACTTCATCTGGTATGCAAGTGCTGTTGCGAGCGTTTGTTCGAGGTGTAGGGTTTGTGGACCTGCGGGCTTCATCTGGTATGCAGGCGCTGTTGCGAGCGTTTGTGCGAGGTTTAGGGTTTGTGGTTGGAACATCGCTTCTGCTTTTCTTATGGTTTTCCGCCTAGATTTCTTGGTCGTTCTGGACTGCCGATTGCTTAGGGTTTCTTTAGTGGTGGTCTTCTTCGCAATTTTTGTTGTTTGGGGAGGAGCCTGTTGCAGTTTTACCGAGCTCGAGGTAATTGTTTAATTTGTTGTTTTGTGCAAGTTTTTTTGCTGGTTTCTGTTGTCTAATGGCTTTTTCTTCTCGTTACAGGTGTGGAGGTGGTCTGGCGAGCTCCAGGGAAGGTCGGTGACTGTTACCAGTACGATTTAATCCTACCAGCAATTTCTCTGTGTTTTTCAACACAAACAACTCTGTTTGGATATTTTGTAAACTTTTTATGGCAGGTTTTGAGGGTTTAGGGTTTTTGTGGATATTTTGATGTTGTTTGTGGCTTTCAATGATGGTATTTGTGAATTTGTGAATTTTCGTTGTTTTTACTATTATTTTCACTGTTTTCGTAGTCTATTTTGTTATGGCAAGACCTATTCGCATAGGCCTAGAGGAACAGAGCATTCCATTCATCTATGTTATAGCCTGAACCTGCTCATTCCCATCCCCAAATGTTACGAACCCATATTCTTTTGAACAGCCTGTAATGTTATCAGTAATAACCTTTGCCCCTTTTACAGATTGGTATACAGCTTTGAAGGTCTCTTGTAGCAACTCGTCTGCGTCACCAGATGCCAAATCTCCCACGAATATAGTAAAATCTTCCAACGCTTTTGTATACCGCTATTTGTTGCCCAATTTAACCTGTAAAATTGTTCAACCCTGGGCATCTGTATGCTATTGTAATTTTGGAGAGCCATATGGGCCACTGCCTGGCTCGCAAACTCCAAGAAGCCATAACCCTCTGATTGCCCAGTCTGCTTATTGCGAATAATCTTAATGGAATGAAGGTCCTGGGCAGAAGCTAAACATCGGTGCAGATAATTCTCATCCATCCAATGCTGCAAACCACCGAACCAAAGGGTCCTGATCTCCCCGGCGAAGCTCTCTTGTTGCGGGGATTTCTGCACCATAACCTGACGTCGAGGTTGGGTTTGGGGTGGCTAAGGCCAAAACCCAAATACAGTGACGCGCGCTCCAGTAAATCAATGGCAGCGCGATGGATATGATAAAATTGTATTAACGCTGGGAAAATTTTGAACCAGAACTTGCCCTGAGCAGAAAGACAAAGGGAAAATGGAACATCGCAGCGATGACCCCAAACAAACGGAGGAAACCCTCTTGATATGTCTGATAGATTCCTTGTTTTCGTTGTTATTTTCGTCGTCCCATGCCATCCTCGGTGGAGGGCTTCGCCCAACAACCGGCCAGGCCAGCTATTCCCTCTCCTCTTGGCCAGCAATTCCGCTCTCCTCTTGGCATCAAGGACAGAGCACTTGCTCTGTCTGTCAACAAATAAAATGTGTTCAGGTTCTCTGATGTTAACAAGCCTTCATAATTGTCTTTGTATATAACATTTATGTTTGTTTGTTTGTCCCCTTCTCTATTAGTTTACAGGAAAATTTTGTTCACGATGATGGGCTAGCATAGCTGGGCTTCATGCCCTAGCTATCTTGATGTACAATTCGATATATACATGATTAAATGATACGAGTTTTCCTTAACTGTTGCAGTTTGTAGCCACCGCAATTGATATTTTTGTGTTTGGACCTGGAACCTGAATTTGAATTTGAAGGTTTTCATATTAGTGATCTAGGACCTGGAACCTGAATTTGAATTCGAAGGTTTTCATATGGAAAAAAATATAGAGATGGGGTGTTGTTATTTTAGTGATCTATGTTTGGACATGGAACTAGGATTTTGAATATCTGAATTTAAATTTGAAGGTTTTTTCCTACTCTACCTAATAATGAGTGCTCTCAAAAACTTATTATGAGATAAGCATGTCTGATCATTTGATTTCTGTATTTAGCCTTTTCCCTATACCTTTGGCCATTATCTCGTCTATTGTTCATATCCAATGTTGCCACTTCTACAATGTTTATTTCATTTATTGGTTTGTAATAGTATTTGTATTGAGAACAAAATACAAATCTTATATACGAATTAAAGAAATTATTATAGAAACTTAAGCAAAGTGGTTAAGATTATTTATGTTCTCGGTCATTAGGTTATCATTAAAACTATGTTATTATTGCATATTTATTATTAAAAATAATAATGTCATGACTAACAAAGTTAAATTAAAGATTAAATATGTTATATTATTTTTAATTTAATAGCACTGTATTATTTCATTAAATGTAAAGAATTTATAAAAAAAGATAGAAGAATTTAAATATGTTTTAGATTAATCAACAAATATAACAAATAATATATAATTGTTTTACATTTTTATTATTTATTAGTTTAAATGCGGATAGTGCCTTGTACAAACACCTAATTGGTAGCATTCTTTGCTTTATTATCACTACATTTAACATACATTTTGTAGTTGGCATGATAATTTTATTTATGTCTAATTATCAAGTTTTTTTCAATCAAAACATGAAAATTATTATTTAAAAATTGTAACTAATGTTGAGAGCAATATAGATAGGTTTTCGTTCAAAAATTTAGAGTAAAAAGACAAATTATTCTCTAATACTACATAACATATGTTACTACATGTTACAAAAAGGACATTCTAGATTCTTCTACAAGTAGCCACCTTGACAAAAACACCACATATCTTTTGACTCAAAAAGCACAATGTATTAATTAAAAACCTATAAACTATCAACTTCATCTTGACTAACATCTAAGAGAGGATAGTGTTATTTCTCATTTTTTATTGGTTCCTTTAGCTATTGAATCATCTATTTTTCCTTCGATTCAACTTGAGTAGAGTGGGTTAGGTCTTTGTCATTCGATGCACGTGAGAGAGAATATTTACAACGGCTAAGAGCTAAATTCCATAGCATGTTATAACCTACCTCTAAGATATTGAGCCTTTATTTTCGATGTATTAGCGCATTCAATGTATTGGCATGTTGAGGAACACAATTGTGCTTGTTCTCATGCACCCTAGCTGTTACTAAGAACAAAATATATGTCTTGTTCGATTGACTATACTACTTGTGTCTCCTTAGTATTCTACTAAAGTCAAATACATCCCTTATTCTCCATATATGCACTCTAAACACTTACAAATTGAACCAAGCAAAGGACTTGACCTACATGTAAAATTCGTACCCTTGGAACAAAGGAGTAAGCTATTCACCTCACACATAGAGAGCTAATAGTGTTGAGACCCTTAAGTAGTAAAACCTTACAAAGATCACTGCATGAAATAGTCCAAGACAAAGTAACATCAAGATTGCCCCAATCCCTCGAATGGGCCAAGCTAGCCTAATAGAGAACTAGATTGACACAACCTTGACCAAAATGGACAAAGGAGAAGGCTACATACTCAACATTAACCCATAAAGAACTAACAACACCAAACCTTTGACTTGAATTTATTCATTGTTGTCTCCAAAATAACTAACTAGAAAAGAAAGGTTCTTCCAATTTTATTTGCTTAGAACTTGAATACCAAAGAATTGGAGAACTAAGGTTCCAAACCTATATAATGGGTGCCAGAACCATTGTCCTCCTTCCAATATTAGTGAAAATTCTCACCACTAGCATGAAATAACCAGGGTCCCAAACAATTCTCCCTATTTCGTGTACCTAGAGGCCTTGACCTAAGAAATTTTCAACCTCAATTGTTCCCCATTTTGATCATTCCATATTTCTTTATCCCACAATGCTGACATGATTACATGCTATAGTATTTATCACACAAAATTGAGTATAGACCTTGCATGCAAGAGGGTTTGGATGTTGTCCTCAACGCTCTCCTCCCTAAACAAGTGAGTTGATATGTGTGTTGGTAATCCATGTGAACATTAATTGTTGATTGAGAAGCATTAAAACCAACCTCAAGGGATGTGGCAAAGGGTTGTGGCAAGTAGTGCACTCCCCATTTTTAATATATTCATATTAGACAAGAGTGGTGGCCTTTTTGGCCCATATATAGCTTGAAGGTTGAGCTCATGCTTCACATGGAAGAAGGAGACTTTATCAAATGAATGTGCCTCTTTCCTAGATTGAGGTAAGACCATGGATAACTTGTCATTCACCAAAACAAACACCAAACATGACTTTGATAACCACCATGGAGTCTCCTAAAGCAATCAACAATCTAACATTTACTTCCCTAGCTATTTGTAAACCTCTTATAAGAGCATATGCTTGTGCTAGATTAATAGGCATTATACCTAATCCTTAGGAAAATGTTTCTATTGTTGTTCCTCTGAGATCATAGAGAATCCCCTCCACTCCTACCAATCCTATATTTCTTCTTGGGGCTCCATCAAAGAATAAGAAAAATGAGTTTTGTTAATCTCTCCAATCTTGGAAGTCCGAGAATCCTAAATGAGTTTTCCATTTATAACTTAAGACGAATCAATTCAATATTAGTAATTAATGGTTTGTTCCCCATGGCATTATCATTCCAAATCTAGATATCTTTGTTGTTTCCTGGAATCCATGCCCTTGGAGTGAGTTACATGTGTACCATCTCTTAGAAACTTCCAGATATGGGAACCTCTTTAATTTTCCTCCATATTGGTAATATGTCTTTTGTTCCTCTCCTTGAAATATTTTTTCAATGGTAGCTGTTGGTGAGGTAAATCCCCTCTACGGATAGAGGCGATCCCTACTAGCCCAACAGGGGTCTAGAAACAATCAAACAATGCTGCACCGCAAGTTCCTAGTTGTAATTAACAAGTGGGTAAGAGCAACCTACTTGGATTCCAACGCTATGTTTGTCGAAGAGATAATCCTCTCGCTCCTTCGCTCCAGCCGATCACAGTTCCCCGCTATCCTCGCGGACGAACACCTGCACAAGCAAAGAGAGGGCAAACAAGAGCATAAAATCTACTAATAACAACTATGTATCAGTCAGGAAGGATACAATTTGCATTAATCATTCATAGGACAAATGGAAATGGAACCATAAGAGCAATCATCTATCTTTATTAATCAGAAAATAGAGTAAGGTACAACCGAAGTCCTGACGCTGAGTCCTTCTCTAGAGGGTCCAGCCAGCATGTCTTCCAAGCATTCACCTTTGAAGCAAATCTCCCAAGTCAAAGAGGTCTCTCTCTCACATACAAGGCAACAAGCTCGTGACCTTCCTCAAGCTCAACACAATCCTCACACAACACACCAAATGCCTACAAAGAGCAGCACTAAAATGCACTAAGAATTCCTCAATCAAAGTCTATATGTTCCAAACTAGCTGCTCATGGGCAATGGAGGAGGCTTATAAAGAGAAGGAGTCTCCATGAATAGGTAAAGGATGAGATTTCCCCCAAGATAAGTGGATGGTCAGTCGAACAGACATACCAGAGAAAGGATGGCGACCTCAACAATGCTAACAACCAAGTCTGGAGGGATCTGGAAGGCTGGTTGTTAGAACAAATTCGCCCAAACAGGATCAGCGCGGGTGAAACACGGGGCTGGCGCGCTGACATCGCAGACCAACTACAGAGGAGTTCGGGTCAGCGCTCAATAGGACAAACAGAGGGTGCGCTGTTCGTAAAAATGGGACCAGCGCGGAAAAGGCGTGTGCTTCCGCGCTGGCGTCGCAACAACAACACTGACCTCCGCCTGCCAGCGCGGTTATTTGATTAACAGTCACGATGATTCATTTAACTTAGGCAAAGAGGGTTTTTTAGCCATTTTGAGGAGGTGAATGTGGTTTATAGCACAGTAGGGAGACTGACATGATGGCAGTGACATTTTACTGTGTAACAGATGCCCCCTAAAGCATGAAGCCCGAGAGAGTGGGAGGGGTGAAATGCTTTACAAGACTGCTGGAGTGGAACACCACCGGAGAGAACCTGCAGGCGGATACAACTGGTATTTCAATTACATGTAATCTAGGCATGGGCGCAGCCATCCAAAAGACATATAGAAAAAGGTCTGTGGCGTGGACGCAGCCACCCAGCTAAGAAGACCATAATGATAAAAGGTATGGTCGCAGCCATCCTTAAGAGGACTCAGGTATGGTCGCAGCCATCCATCAACGAGTCATGTAATGATGTCCCACAAAATCGAAACCTGATCCACGATGGACTAGAACCAGGGTCTTGCGCTCCATCCGAATCCGAACTAAGTACAAGTTCAAACACGTGAATATATGTGTCGAAGTCGAATCGTGCGTGAACATCGCCTGATTACCAGCCAATGATGAGAGCTGTTAACAGACGCGAGAGGAGCCACCAATGATGACGATGGCCCTCAAGGTACTATAGGTACAATCCACGGCATGTGAATAAATGAGTCGATGTCGAACA
>APFE030347449.1:1196-13241 GCA_000404065.3 Pinus taeda
TAATATATGTGTATTCTCCGAGCGAGAAGCAGAGAGGTGAGACTATGAGAGAAAACAGAGGATATTACAGCGGATCTGTTGTAGGTTGTGTCTCTTCATTTTGCTGGATAATAGAAAGGAAGGAATGGCTGTTTGGGGTGGATGTAGCCCAAACAGGGTGAACCACGTATATCTGTGTCTCTCTTTTTTTATGCGTTTTCTATGTTTATATTTCTACAATATTTTATGTGTTCCATTGCTCCGTAATATATAATTTTCTAACACAAGAAGCCTAAGAGCCCCATTTTTAGATTGGGTGGTATTAAAGCTTAAGATTGATTAACCCCACCTTCAAAGAAGGTTGTAACAAAATGCTTGATTGACAGGAAAAATATTGCTTACCTGAAAGGTGTTTTGACAGTCAAGGGTTGATTACCTCGTCATTTGTATGCTTTGTTACAAACTGAATATTGTTTGAGTTTGCAGAGGTGAAGGGAAAGCTACTGATAGCTTAGTCCAGGAAGGACAAGAAGGAAGAGGAGCTGAAGGCATTCTTCTATCCCAAGGGATCTCAGGGAAACCCTTGAAGCACAAGAGGTTTGTCGCAAAACGTTATTGGATAAGCTCTTTAATAATCTTGTTTGGAGTTCTTTTGTTCATTTGCATAATGACAATTTCTACAAGTGAGTCCTCAAACTCCTCCTTCATCACAAGATTCTTTGATGGAGACATGAAGCAAGACTTGTCCACCATGATGGATATGGTGAGAGAAATGTATGAGTATGGAGTAGCATACTTAGAGAGCAGTTGAATTCCGTGGAGGAAGAGAAGCAAATGCTTTCTGACAAATTGCAGGAAATGGAGAGGCAACTTCATATTGCAAATATGAACCTGAAAAGGATGCATGAGTTAGAGTCACAACTCTTTGTTGCAAAAGAAGCCTTGGCCAACTATTAGCTTGAAGAAGAGGTAAACCATTCCTGTTTGTCTTCAAATTCTTCTAAGAATGCTTATATTGGTTCTTTTGAAAAGCATACCAGAGGCATAGGTTCCAAGCTAATGTCCAAGATGGGCCATGGAGGAAAAGGATTGGGCAAACATGCACAAGGTATTGTCGAGCCAATAATGGTTGAGGAAAGGCCTAAGTATTTGGGTCTTGGATATGGACAGTCTTATGGAGAGAATTCCAAAGTTGCCATGAAGACCATTGAAACATTTCCAAAAAGGAGTTTCATTGTAGGTCCTCTACCTCATAAATGTGAGGATTGTATTAAGGAGGAATGCAATAGCTCGAGACATCATTCGCATGATGTAGATGTTTAGAAGCACACACTTGAACCAAAGGATTGTGGAAACTCTGGCAGCCTTGAAGAAAGTGATGGTATTCCAAAGGGAGCCACTTCTTCATTTGCTTCACCTCCTCATGTAGGCAATAAAGGTGAAAGAGGCAAGTATAAATCTAGTTCTAAACACATTCCTTTTGATTTTGTAAAGCATGGAAAAAGAATTGCATGTTCCTTTTGTGGTTTGGATAGCCATTATGTTTCTAGATGTTGGAAGAGGATGGCCACATACAAGAAACTTTTGAAGGAAAAGAAGTGAGCAACCAAAGGTCCATAGGACAAGGCAAATCACGCTGTCAAAAGGATGCACAATTGTTTCACTTATTTCCATAAGCAAGGGCATCTTGCTGAAAGGTGTTAGACTTTGAATCTAGCACTGCTCCCACCAAAGCTGAAGGAGAAGGTGGAAACAAAAAATGGCAAGGATGGAAATAAAGATTCCATGATTGATGTCGTTCAGGATGATTCACATATTGATGCTTATGTGCAAACAAAGGAGGGGCCTTTGAAATGGATTGGTAAGAAATGGTTAGAGTTCTTATCCAATTAAGACTACGTGTCTATTGATGCATCTATTTGTATTTCTTTGTGGAATAAATGTAAGTTGTAGGATCTTACCAAATGGTAAATAGAAAGAAGTTGAGTAGGAAATTCACTTTATTGCCGCAACAGTATGTTCATTTCAACTTCGGAAGTATAGTGTACTTAAGCAAAAGTTGAAAGATGGAATGCATGCCTGAGCATAAGATGCATGTGATGTTGGCTTGGGAGAAGTTAACTTGGTTTCCGAAATGGAGACAAGGATGAAGTGTTTCATCTTTTGGAAAAGAATCCTAAAGGTCTTTTTCCTACATGCTTGACTTGAAGGGTCATTTGTTGTAAAGGCATGTTTTATTGGCTTGTTATCTGGTCAATCATTTGTATGCATATATAAGACATGGAAGGGTTCACAAGCTGTGAAGTCTGTTTCTTTGTTGAAGCAGGAGTTAGTCCATGCAGTTGTTGTCTGTATGCCTGCGATTGTTAATAGTTGTTGTAGGCAGCTTTTCAAACAGGTACAAATGAAAGTTTTGTGGAGCAGATGTACTTCACATTTGTTTGAGCCACCTTGGATCAAGATCAAGGCAAAGAAGTTCAAACTACCTTATGTAAACTTCATAGCAGAAGTTCTGCATGAAGTCAAGGAGGAAAATGGTTCTTCCCAAAATGACCAACCTATCCAAGAAGGGATGTGGTTAAAGATTTTGGCTCAGAGGCACTATGCAAAGGCAAGTGTAGGGAGGTTGAAAAAAAGAGGGTGTTGTTACTCTCATTTACTGTTCAGATCACTATATTAGTCTTTTGGTGGACCAAAAGTTCTTTTAGTGGGAAGGCATGATCCAAATTTGGATCCTTAAACTCTCTTAAAGCTACCCAAAATCTGTAAAAAAAAACTCATACAGGAGTTTAAAGTCTTATGGATGTTGAAGCCTATCAGAAATAACCTCTGAACAACAACAATTTGTAGCCAACACAAAGCAACGAGGACCTTCGGTCAAAGCGCATTGACCGTTGGCCCATGGGGTCTGTACATGGTGAAAAAATGGCAGTTAGGAGGCTCAGTCCAGAAAACAGAGGCTGTTTCTGATGCGCGACTAGTGCAAAAACCCTCGAGAAGGAAAAGCCTAGAGTGCATGGTCACAAGGAAAGCTAAGAAACCGTGGGAAAATTGCTAAAACCGAAGGCAAGTCCCACGCTCCAAAACCGGTGGAATATATGAGGTGTTTCAGGAGGTAAGCGCGTTTGTCAGAGGACCCAATGATTCCATATGTTGATTGACACATGTCTGGAAGATGAGAGAGAAAATCGCTCTCATCGTGGGCTAATGTTTGAGCAAGTCAACCGTGTGATAAGAGTGTTAACCATAGGATCTGGAGGTCCCAGATCTAACGATAGAGATTGTGCCTGATGGGAAATTGGATTCGATGGAGAAAATAAGCTTTGACACATAAAGGTTGAAGTCTGATTGGACCGCTGAGTTGGTGGATGAATCATTTCACAGAGTAACTGAAGTAATGAACCGCTTGAGGGAGCCCTGCCTCAGCTTGTGAGGAGACAAGTGGCCACCTCTCTATGAAGCGTTATAATGATGATGACGCAGAGCAGGGAATTCCAACAGACAAAGGCAGGCTATCCGAAGAGTTGGGAGAGGAAGCGAACAATCATGAGACATATTAGCGTTAAGCCATGAATAGACAGAGAATAAAAAGGTGTGAGAGAAAAAGAGAGCAACAAAAAAATAAGTAGTAGAGCAGACTGGAAGCAGAAAAACTAGAGCCGAGCTCACTGTAATAGGCAAAGCCACTAGAGATTGGAGGGCGAAAAATGAGAAAATGCTGAATACGCAGAGAGTCTTTGGAGTCACTCGGAGTTCGAGTGAAAAGCCAGAGAGCTCAATTGATAGCATCATATTGTTGTTGGAGTTGCTTGGAGGTCGAGCGAATCACAGAGGCATGTAAAGGCCGAGTGAAAGAGCTTAGAACAACCAAAGCCAAGAGCCAGAGCGAGCACCAGAATCCAGAGCTGAGAGCCAGAACCAGAGCCCGAGCCATAGAGCCAGAGTTAGATTCAGAGCCACAGGTAGAGCCACAGTTAGAGTTGAGAGCCAAAACCAGAGCTCGAGCCACAAAGCCAGAGCCAGAGTCAGAGTGACAGAGCCAAAGCCAAAGTCAGAGCCACTGCCAGAGTAAGAGCCACAGCCAGAGCTGCAGCCAGAGTTGAGAGCCAAAACCAGAGCTCGAGCCATAGAGCCAAAGCTAGAGTCAGAGCCACAACTAGAGCAAGAGCCAGAGCCAAGAGCTAGAGCTAGAAAGCCGAAGAGCTCCAAGATCCAAGGGATAAGATGGTGTTTTGAGTCCAATGTTCCTGTGTAAAACATTGGAGTTAAGTGTAGGAACTTGTAAAATAACTATTGCCATAATCCCAGAGAGCCTAATTGAGTTGATTAGAGCTCAAGGAGACGTAGCCCAAGATATCAGGGTGAACTCCATATTATATTGTTTTCTTATGTGTTTGTTTTTACTGCTGCTCTAACTACTGTTATATGCATTTGTATATCAGTTTAAGTATCTTCCCATATCAACACAAACAAAAGATTTTAAAGTAAATAACCAGCTGAAAACAAATACAAGCATACACCCCTATTTTCAAGCATTTCTTATTTCTGCATTGGTTAATCATTAAGACTTTGGAAAATAAGAAGCTTTGGAAGTGGGAGAGGTTCTTGTAAGTTAGCCAAGAAGCCTAAGAGCCCCATTTTCAGATCAAAGGTAGTTCATTTTTTAGCAGTCAAGTATATTAACTCCACTAGTGACATAGCAAAAATATTCATAAAGAAGATTGTGAGGCTACATGGAATCCCCAAGAAGATTGAGTTAAACAGAGATGTTAGGTTCAATTCCAGGTTTTGGAAGGAACTATTTGCAGGATTGGGAACTAAAGTGGCATTTAGTACAACCTATCATCCACAAACAGATGGGAAAAAAGAGAGGGTTAACAAAATCCTTGAGGACATATTAAGGATGTATTTGATGCATCAACCCAAGAAGTGGGAAGAATATATTCCACTTGTGAAATTTGCATACAACAATGGATACCAAGAATCCATAAGGATGAGCCCATTTAAAGCGTTATATGGTAGGAGTTGCAACACTGAGTGATCTATTTAATAGGGTCCATGTAGGAGTTGATATGCTTAAGGATATGGAGCATCAAGTTCAGATCATAAAACATAATTAAAGGTATCACAAACTAGGAAAAAAAAACTATGCATATTAGCATAGTGTACACAAAGAGCTCCAAGTTGGGGAGCATGTCTATTTGAGAATTAAACCCAACAAGAGTTCCCTAAGGATTGGGACATGTGCCAAATTAGCACCATGGTACTGTGAGAATTTTGAAATTCTTGAGGGGATTAGACCAGAGGCATATATGTTGGCTTTACCTCCATTAGTTAGAGTTCATGATGTTTTCCATCTCTCTTTGCTTAAAATATATGTGCAAGATTCTAATCATGTGATTGACTGGTTTGTGCTACATGTGGAACCCATGGGAGAGTTACAACCAAAGCTAATGTGCATTCTAGATCAAAGGAGTATCATTCTCTGGAATCGATCCATAAAGCAAGTCAAGGTGCAGTGGAAGCACTTTGGGATAGAGGAGGCGACATGGGAAATGACTAATTCCATGAGAGTTGATTACCCCTTCTTGTTTGTTGGTTAAATCAAGTGTGTATATGATTATAAATATTGTATATAGTTGTGTATATAAAGCTCCATAAAACAATATTTAATAGTTTTTTATTTCTAGTGTTGCAAGTGGGCAAATGAACATCGAGGGTGATGTTACCTCAAGGGAGAGGGGTCTGTGATAGCCCCACCCATGGTCATCTCATAAAATGCATTGTAAATATTTTTATAAATATGTGAAATTTAAAAAGGGTATTAAGTCAAAGGGACACAAATTCCAGTGTTGGAGAGGGGGATTGCTTGCTTGGGATGGTTGAGGTTTTCTTGTGCAAAGAAAGAAAAATGGATTACTTAGATAACCTTTAAAGGCTAGTGGGTGCATGATTTTAATGGGACAAGTCTTAAATTAAATGAGCTACAAAATAAAGAACACATGCTCATACAATGAAAAACCTTAGGAAGTAAAATAGGACAAACATTTAGGGAGGACAAGACTAGGAAGGTAGTGTTAGGTTCCTATACCGATAGGAGTCATAATTTTGAATGACTAAGGTTAAGCCTTGTAATATTGTACATACCTTTGCTTTCTGCAAATGTTTTCCATATTAAAAAATTAAAAAATGTAAAGAGGGTATGTCCTAAAAGAAAAATCAAAGGACAAAAAGAATAAAAGAAGGTCAAAAAATGAAAATATATGAACCCAAAAAACAAAAAAAAAAGACCAAGAAAGTGTGCAAGTCTAAATGCCACTACTATTTACTTTTATGCATAATAATGATTGTGTGCAACTTGTTATTCATGCCACAATCCATGGTAATCAAATTATTTAATTTTGATTATATCATGCTTTGAATTTTGTGTTTATAGTTAAAGAATAAAATCTGACCAAACAGTTTAATCTTGGCAGATCAATAGATAGGTAGAGAAATAAAAGGAGCTCATAAGATTAATCTGAGCCCTTGGATGATATAAGGTTAGAAATAGAAATTTTTTTTTATAAAAGAAAAGATAAGATAAGGGTTTGCTAGCCTAAATGCACCCAAAGAAATGAAGAAAACATGTTAGGGTAAGAATTGGGTAAGCAGAAGAAAGCTTGCTGAAGTTCAAAGTTGGTTGCATCAAAACACATGCATCATGCTTAGACACATATTTTAATATGTATGATCAACTATGGAAGCAAAAACAAAGGTTTGCAAGTTAATGTGATTAACTCCCCCTCATTCATTTTTCCCATTGCTTACTAATTTCCTATTTATAAGTATATTCTAGCACTTCAAATCCTTCAAGTCAAAGAGGCTCAGAGCATTTCTCTGACTTTTGGTGAGACTGGACCCACAACTTAATGACTCATGGACATCAAGTATTAGAATCCCCTTCATAAAATTCATTTCCCCTCATTACCCTAATAAAACCCCTTTTCCTAAGGATAAACTTCATTTGGCTAGGAAAAGTGAAAACACTCATGTAAATTTTATTTTCACTCAAGTACTTTATCCACAGTCATATTGGCCGCGCTCGATGGCTGATCATTACCTGGCTGATAAAGTAGTTTTCCTAGGCTCCCCGACCGCTACGTGTCAATCGCTGGAGTAGATCAGGTGACCCCTCCCAAATACTGCTCGACCCTCATAAGCAGCGCGATGGCCTGGGATACCGCCTCCCCGCTCAACCTGAAACCATTCACTATTCATAATATAAAATTCCATGCCAATTTACCCATTACTTGTTAAAACCCCGAAAACCCTCATTTTCATGCATTTTACTTAATTACACAGTAAAACCTATCAAACCCTTCTGGCACCACCCTGAGCCTCTGAGACATGATTTCACCATGGATTCCCTCTCGAACACCTTCCAGACTCTGTCCACAGTTCTTCCCAGTTTTAGTACGGCCTCTGGTCACCTCCTCGCAGACCTGTGCTTTATTAACAAATTGTTTTATTTTGCAGATAATTAGTAGAAGACTAGAGCCTGGATAAATAGTTTTGATACTAGTCATAAAACTTGTTTCCTCCAAGACTCGAAAGAAAATCTATTTAAAAACTTTCATTCACTCAGAAGAAAATAGTTATACACAGAACAGAGAAATAAATCATTCACACAGAGACATTGACTGTTAAAACAAAGGAACGAGACAGAGCATACAATCAACAGATAAACATATCAAACATATAGAAAGTTGATCAATATCCATTACCATATGTTGATACATATTAAAAACTAAATAATTTACTGTTGAAATACACAATAAAAAGTTAAAATTTACAGTAAAATTAAAAACACAGTAAACGATATTGATAGGTCATCAAAGTAAAAGTGTATTAGATGAAAGAGTATTAGTGTCAAAGAGTATTAGATGAAAGCCTAAAGTGACTAAAGCCTCCAGCGTGAAAGTTCAAACAACAAAGAGCAAAAAGGGCTAAAAATCAAACCATAAAGGCTAGCAATACCCGCAATAAATGGGACAGCATGAAAGCAGTTCAATAATTGTCTCTATCTTCTTGCAAGAAGATATTTTTATTTCCTAGATTAAATATCAAGTTAGTTTCAGATATTTTGTAATAATTTTTGTTTAAATACTTCACAATTCGAAGTATGTAGTGTCGATTCTTAGACATTTCTATAGACTTGTTGATCAAAATACTATAAAGCTATTATATCATTGACTTAGCCAACAAGCTGGATTGATGAATAAAGACAAGACATTTCACAGGATTCATGTGTTGAGCGAAGTGCAGACAAGTATTTTCTTATGTTGTTGTTATCTTTCTTAAATTTTTTCCACAATATTTAATGTATTTCCGAATCTGAATGATATAACTGGAAAAATATCTTAGAATTTGTTTAATTACACTCTGTTTTAACAGTTATGCTTATAAATGCTTTCAACTGATATCTAAGTTAAGGAATTCTTAATTGCTCCTTAGTTTAGGTTGTTTCTTGCTAATCCAGATCAAAGGATTCTTAATTTCCCTTTGCTTTTGATTACCCTCTATTCCTCATTTAAATCCCTGTCCGAGAACCCTTAATTTCTCTCCCACCCTGATGAAAATCATTTCACTCCTCTGTTCCAAAGACCTGCACTTTACTCTACTAGCTTGCCCTTTGAACATTCCCTTCAATGAGTTGATCTAGTTATGTTGCCTTTATGTTGACTCCACAGCCTAATGGTTTGAAGACATCATTCTATCCATCTGTTTTAAGGATCCCACCATCCAATATTGAATACAAAAAAAAAAAACCCTGAACATTCATAACTAGCCTGAAATCCTAGCAAACAAAGCTAAATCATATAGAGAGAGCCCTCTCTGAGCCTAGGTTGGCTAGAGCCTATGATCAAAAGTTGGTTTGTGGTTACCTTGGTCATTTTTTTCTTCTAATAACTTCTAGAGAAAATTATGAGTGATAACACAAACAAATCCAAAGTGGGTTCCTTATGCTCAATCAATCACCCTATGATTGGATTGCTAGATTTCTCATTAAACCGCATGTACAAATTTATATCAGGTGGGGAGGAATGAGCATGATGGCAGTTTGAGAGGACAAAATCAACATAAATGTATACAAGTTCTAGATATTTGAAGCTCTGCCTAAGGTGCTGATAAAAATCCCAAATGGAAGCCATCAAAGATGGTTTCACTGAGAGAAATCATCTAGATAGTGGGAATAGTAATCAGGTGAGTAGTAAGAATGACCTTATTCCCGTTCTCTCTCAAATGCATAGGAAATTCAATTCTACAAGTGCTTCTAAATTTGATTGCAATAACGAGCAAGGGGGTTGTAATCAAATTCCAAGTGAAGTAAGAGTAGAAAGAACTGAAATTGAGAGAATGGGTAAAGGGAAAAATCATTGTGCAATACATCGTCCTTCATATCTACAAAGAGAAATGAATTTCACTGGAAGCACTAATTGGAAAGCTTCATTGAATAGTGAAGAATCCAACTTTGCAGTGGCCAGAATGCCTGTCCATTACATTCTTCTAGGTTGAGGCAAATGCCCATGAATATGAATTCAAATTCGATACTTGATAATTAGAACCATTATGAAAGGAGAGGGGACACTAAGAGTTTTCGAATGGATGGGAGCCAAAGTCAAAATCACCCTCAGCTGCATTATTCTACTATTGGACAATTTCCTGTGAAAACTAACAACACAAGCAAACAACCACCTGTAGAGCTTGTAGCTTTGAGAGCGAATAACAATTAACTGGATATAGTTAATGCAGGGTATGGAGGTGAAATTAATGTTGGGGCCAAAGAAGGAAGAGGGGATCCTATAGGATTGGTTACAGTGAAGTCAGAGTGTTGAAGTGAAAGCACAAATAGAGCTAAAGAAGGAAAATGGAATTTTGTAGGATTCGTTAGAGTGAAGAAAGAGCATGGAAGTGAAACTACTACTAGGAACAAAAGATTTCTAGTATCAAGACTCAAGTACCCAGTTTCAATCAATTGAGATATGATCTTGCTATGATTTTGAGTTGTTTCAAGGACGTAACTGTGCTTGGAACAGGTTCCATGCCATAGACTATTGGTAATTTGCTTAGAGACACATAAACATATAGAAGAAAACATGAGTATGGTGTCAAATAGACATATGTTGTTCATACCACTAAAGAGAATGCATCTTCTTTGAGTCCAATCCTTTCCAAAGTTTTTCATCTTCTTTATGTTTCAATTTAAGCTTGGCATTTGCGTTGTTCACATGTTGTTGTTTGGTCTCTAGAATGCGATTTTTCCCTTCTGGCTTCTTCAACTGTGAATTATGGTTGGACTGCTATATTTCTCATTAAGCGACATGTATTAATTTCCATCTACAAACAAACATAATGTGTGTTTTTTCCCATCCAACAATTTACCCAAAAAGGGTGTAACCTCAATTTCATAGTTGGGCAGATCAAATGACCCAATACCAGTAATATGTGCCAAAATAGTGGAATGATCCCTCCTATGTAAACCATAGGAAAAGGCCACACAATGCCTACAATGACCCCATCAATGAAAATCACTATCTCTCTAAAAGGCTCATTACCAGGTGTGCTATTTAATTTTTTTGCCTCAATATACACATTGGGAGGATTGGAGTACCCAGACTCATCAATAGAATGAATTAAACAAAAAAACTCCAAATCTACCTTGTAAGCATTAGGTGGTATTTGCAATGACTTTGAATGCATATGAGATGAATTTATTTTAAACTAGGAAATAAAATAGGTAGATGTCAACATGCACGATAATTGACAATGTGTCGAGTAGTGGAAGATTAAGGCTTCAAAGATTAAGCCATGTTGCACAATAATTGACAATGTGTTGAGAGGTGTCACTATGACCTTTCAATAGAATTCACGTGCTAATTTTGAATGTTTAATTTAGATTAATAAATTCTTCTTTAATCTAGATTCATAAATTCTTTGTAAAAATGTAAAGCACAACTATGTTGATTATTTTTTTTTGATATGATTCATTGGTAGACTCTGTTTAGTTTCCATTTGTTATAGACATTGGACTTTGGTAATGATACATGTGGCCACTTGAACTCTTGCCATAGTTGACCTTTGTATACATCAGGAAGTCTCCACTTCATCAACAATTCAAGAAGGCACATACAAGGCAAGTTAGTCTGGAACTCTTGACCATCCAATGTTATGTTTACAAGGTTTTAATTGCTTCTCTAATTTCAAAGGAATCGTGAATGAAGGAAGAAGCAACCCTCTCCAATTCCAAGAAAATAATAGAATAGTCAGTAATTTCGTAATCTCCAGTCGATAATCTTATAATTTCGAGAGATTTGGCATTCACGAGTCATTTGGAAGCTTTTATGATAAGAATTTAGGGCTTGATTTGTAAACTCTGCTTTAGATGTTATTGGACTTCAGGCGCTCATGCGAGAACTCTAGAAATGGAAGGAGTTGGATTCCCCTTTTTGTTGTCTCCCTCATCTTTATGACATGTATGCATACATTTTATACCAATATACATGTGCTATACAATCTTTGCACACCATCTTCGATGAATTCCCCAAGAACAAGAATATTGAAAGTAGGTGTGCCTTGGAAGAACACGCTCACAAAATTCATCTGAATAGAAAAAAACAAAACAAACTTCATCATCGGGGTATTCTGTGTGAAGGTGTTTGAAATAACCATTAAAGCACAACCAGAGATTTCATATTTTTGGGGATTTCATATTTTGTGGGAATCCATCTTCATAGTAGGAAACACTTGTCCATGAATAGGGGGAAGAAGGATCTGCATTTCTTTCCAATGTAGAAGACTACTAGAGGACTTGGATAAGCCATTCTAGTATGCCTACAAAGGGATTTGATTAGGGGACTTTTCAGTGGACATGGAGTTGTATGTGGAGATGGCGTCATGTGTTGCAGAGACGAAAGGCCAAACCAAATAAAAAACTCTTGAAAACCAGCGACAACACATCATATAGAGGTGACAACAAGGTATGAGGGCCTGATGTCACTGTTGAAATTGTTGTTCTCAATGACA
>APFE030347449.1:13833-85033 GCA_000404065.3 Pinus taeda
AAAATACAATTTAAATAATAAGAGATTATAATTTCTAACCATTATACAATATAATTTCTATAATAATTTAAAAATTTTCGTAAGGCTGGTCCAATGGTTAAGTGTGGAGGTTTGGTCCCCACAAGTCTAGAAATTCAATTCTTTTCAGAGACTATGGTCCAACTAATGGAAATTGAGTTCCACAAAACTCACAATCCAATTTCGAGCAAATAAGTTGCTCTAGGCATGATTTCTTCATAAAAAAAACTTCGAAAATTAAAAAAAATAAAATATTCAATTTTTTTTCTAATAACATTAAATAGAAAGATATATATCTACTTCAAAACTAAGACATTTATGAAACGAGTTGTCTTTAGTGCGAATTTTTGGAAGATTTTCCGGTGGATTTTCCCAGTCTAATTTCTCTAAAATCTAGTCGGAATTCATTGAAATCACAAGTTTGATTATGTCGGAATTCATTTAAATCACAAGTTTGATGGGTAACCCCTGCATAATAGAAGTGCCCTAGGGGTTTTTCAGGGTTTTGAATCCATATATACACTCAAAAAACTAGTTTAAATAACACAAATCAAGATTTCACCACAATTTTTTCCATCAGATTCGGGCACCTGAAACTCCAAAAAATTAAACTAAAGACAACTCCTTTAAATGAAATGAAATGATATTTTAAGGTCCATGAGACTAAAAATAGTCTATGAGACCATTAGTTCCCTGTTTTTCACTTTTTTCAATTCAATCCTTTTCCGATTAAAATTGATGATGAGCTGGCCCAACCTTCCAACAATCCCCTCGCTAAAAAGACAATGCCAAGAAATTGATGCTAACAAGTTCTCATAACTTTCTCTGATGTCTTTGAATGCATCACATTCCAAAATGAAATGTTTTTCCGATTCCACAGCCCCAGATGTGAAAAATGTACACACCCGTTCTTCCCAAGCTTCTTTAGGGCTTTTCCACTGTCCTGTTTCACATCGAAGTTGATGTGAGGTGGTCTTTAATTGAGCAATAAGAACATTTTCCCTCCACTAAATGCTAGCTCCAATGAACTCTTTTTGTTGTAGATCACACGTAGGGTTGAATTCCTCAATGTAATATTTCTTCTTTCTACCTAACTCTTTTCCCCATACCTTTTTATGAAACCTCTCCATATCGAATTCCTTTAGCTCCTTGCTATTTGTGGGACAGACATTAAGGTAGATATTCCATTTTTGCATCCATGTGTAGTTTTGTTTCATCCATGTTTTCTTTCTTTCACTCATGCCTTCATTGAAGATAACATTAGGCCATCTACCAACTCTCATTTTCTCAATTCTTTTTAGATATCTTATGAGCTGCACCATAGCAATTTCTTCAAAGGGAGTTGCTCATGTTTCACTCAACATTATCTCATAAGGTATTGAACTTTTTATTTTGAACTTTGTCATGATCAAGCGTTTTTGGAATTTCTCAAATTTTTCCATTTTGAAACGAGATTGCTACTAGCCCACAATTCACACCCATATAGCATCACTGGACAAACTAGGAGTCCAAAAACCACTTTAATCCTTTTCCAATATAATAACTCTGCCTCTCTACATCTGTTTTTAAGAGAATATACCACTTTCCACCCTCCTAAAATTCTCTTCTATAGTACTGCTAATTGAGTTTGTTGTTAGAATCAATCCCAAGGTACTTGTACTCATTTAATTCTTCAAGAATGTTGTGTTCAAAGAAGAAAGTATGCTGGCTCTGCTTCCTTTTATTAGGGAAAATCATTATTTTGGTCTTGCCAGTATTGACTTGCATCCCCACTAATCTACAGAAATTCTCAAGGGAATATAAGTGCATTTGCAATCCATGAGTCGATTTATAAATCAATACAATATCATCAGAATATAAAAGAATCTTTAGCACAAACTCCCCCAACTGAACACCATCTCCACCTTATAGATTTAGCCACTCTTCCAATTTATCAATAGATAGACCAAAAAGAGTAGGGGATATAGGGAAACCTTTCTTGACTCCAATGTTACTTCTAAAGCTTTCTGAAATACCTATTGCGGTTCTAATTTTGACTTTCACTTCTTCATAAAGTCTATGGACAATGGCTCTATAATGCATAGGAATTTCAAGTTCTTCCTTTCTATGCCGCAAATTAACCCTAGGGATTGTGTCAAATGCTTTTTTGAAGTCAACAAAGCAACAAATTACTTCTTTTTCCTCCCAAACCTTTTCAACAATGTGTCTAAACATGATACCATGATCCAATGTAGAATGTTTTAGCCTAAAATTCGCTTGTCCTCTTGCCCTCTTTTCTTTTACTTCTACCCACTTACTAATTCGGTCTTCTACCATGCTATTGAAAAGCTTTGCAAACAAAGGATTGATCATAATTTTTCTATAGTTGGATGGATTATTAATGTCTCCACTTTTTAAAAGGGGTATTGCTAGGCTAGTTGTTGAGTCTCTTGGAAATCCTTGCTGAATGATGTTGTTGAATATTTCCATGATGTGTAGTGCAAGAGTGTTCATTCCCCATTTTAGATACTCTGCTTGAAGTTCAACCAAATCCTTTGCCTTTCCAATTTTCAACTTCTTAATTCCATTCTCCACCTCCTGTAACTTGAAGAGATTTGAATTTGTGTTGATCCTAGGGGGGCCTCCGTCTCAGATTCTTTCTCATAGAGTTGCCTTGCATATTCAAACCATTGATTGGTTGTAATATTATTTTCAATTTGCTTCTTCCTTGGTTGTAGTTCCTGCTAGAAAAGCTTTGGATTATTATTTCTTAAATATGTTAACTCTTCTTTCCTTGTTTGCATGAACTCATTTTTTTTCCATTTTAGTATCTGCTTATATAACTTTACATTCACCTTCTCCTTTCCTTCCCTTTTCAAGGTTCTCCTTGCCATTTTTCATTCCTCATCAAACCAAGAATTTATAGGAAAACGATTTGATTTTGATTTCCTATTTTTTGCTCTTTTGCAATTCTCAAGTTCACTTTGAATTATACTTTTTAGCTCATGACTATTGAAGATTTTGAAACAATTTTCTCCTTCTGAATTAATCTCTCTAACATTGTCTTGAAGATAGTACAATTTTCTTGTGTTAGAAGAATTTTGCCCCTTGATAGTGATTATTAAGAGCATTTGGGTTTTCATCCCTTGTTTCCTTTCTTCTAACCATGATAACCTTATATAAATTGGGTTATGGTATGATTTTAGGTCCCAAATATGCTCTTCAATACTAACTTTATCTATCTTTTCTGTCAAGATTTTTGAATGCATCACATAGTCGACTACACGTGCCCCATTGTATGTGATGCAAGTGAAGTTCCCAAACATTTTCTATCTATCTAGACCATTGAAAATAATTAAGTTGAAAGTCCCACACAATGTAAGCAACTCCTCTCCAAAATTATTGCTAGATTTTTCATCTTCTGAACACCTAACCTATTGGGGATTCTCCTCTTCAGTGAGCCAAATAGGATTGTTATCCTCTTTGCAACAAAAAAGCTAGCTTGATTATTTTTTGTTCTAGCATTGAAATATCCCACTAAAAGAAATTCTCCCTATTGAGAGTACACAACAATATCTTATTTTAAGGCTACACATGGATCATTACTGTCAAGACCCAAACAAACAACTACTTGGAACTATGGTACACTCCAAATTAAAGTGGAACAATCATAAATTCTAAACCACCTCACTTCTCCTCCTACCAGAAGGGCCATAAGTTTACAAAAGTTCAAAAAATTTCGGCACAATCTTTAAGTTCCCTTGAAATTGTAAGAGGAGAGAAGTGATAACAATGGACGTGTGGGAGATTGTGGTGATATCTAGTTTAGATTATAGTAATCGAAGCTAAATGCTTTCACCATTCACCCCAATTTTGATCTTTAAGACATTTATTTTTCCTTTGCCTGTCTTATGGAAATGGTAGCAACAACTGCACCTTCTCATCTGGCTGACCTTTACTCTCATTTCCTTAAGAATTCCTATGCTTTCCTATGCGCTCCACTTATTCCTTCACTGGTAAAGAATAAGAAGTTCAATATAAACACTCAAGTGAGGGCTCAGAAAGTAAATGCAGGCGCAATTGCGGTTGACAATAGTAGAAGTCAATTGCAGGGTAGGTTCTATTTCAACATCATCGACTTCCCATTTCCTTTGGGTCCATTTCTCAGTCATCCCACTCCAAGGAAAGAGGTAACCCATTTATTCATTCTCCCTCAAAACCTTAATTTCATTACAGTAAATGTGGGGGCCGATGATTGATTATGTCATGATTATAGATGAATCACCATCATAAGTTCTGAAACTTTATCAATAAGCGATGCCTCTGTGCTCCTCTTGAACTTTCCATACAAATTATTGTACAATTTTCCAAATACTTTCATACCCACTATTGCAACTATTCAAATTTTGCTGGAAAAATTGAACTTGGCATTCAATGAGTATATTTTTATCTGGTGAATTACCTGGATTACAATCCTCTCACCAATTAACGAGCTGGATGACCTTCTCTACCAAGTGTACAAGTTGAACACTATTCTCATCCCATTCTACCATAACCACACTGAGGGAGTCTTGGCATTCAAGAAATCAATTCTTTAGCAATGGTAACAGTCTTGTTTAACTCTCAAAGTTACTCTCCATCTCTCTCATACTCTAGTTAAACATTTGGACTTGTTTCTTTAAGTGCTTATTCTCTTCTTGAAGTTGAGCATTGATGACCTACAAGTCTTCCAACATCTCTTTGTTTGCTTTACCCATGGTAAGTTTTCAAGGTTCTGGCAGCAATGTCATGGTCAATGATTCCACTTCTTTAATACCATATGATCCTTAAAGGAGGGACTTATAGTCCTATCACTTCTCCAACACAGATCCTCCTTGAAGTTAACTTTTGATCTTTGTTTCTTTGTATTGTACAAACATCTCTAACCTTGGTGTAACCTACACATAAAAACCAACTAACATTGGCAATAAATGTTAGGATATTGAGTTGGTTTCATTGGTGTTTATCTTTAGGTAGCATACAAAAGTTGGCTATATATTTCTCTGGTGTAGCCTATGACTCTCATGAATGGACATCTATGTCTATTTCCTAGCATAAGAATAACACTACCTACTCAACACATCATTTAGGCTAATTTTTTGAATAGAAGCCACATCCAAATATTTACAAATTTTAGTTATGTGGTTGATTTGTGTGATGAAGTTCTTGGATCTAATTATGAAAGAGATGGTTGAAGCCAAAGAGTGCTACATTTCTTCTTCACTTATTCTCTCATGAAGCAAAAGAATGAGCACCAATGTTCATTGTTTAGTTAGACAGAGCCCCATTCAACAATGTTCTTATCCAAGGTAATGCTTTGATTCTTAATTGCAAAACAAAACATGAATGTGCATACACTTGTGCTCTGAGTTGAGGCATCCTATTTTCATCTATGCTCTAACAACCAACACATATATCTTCAGATTTTGAGTAGAAAATTAAATAGCATTGATCTATTAAGCAATGTATATTCTCATGCAATTAAATACAAGTGTTGTTTATATCACAAGTCATAACTCCCTTCCCACAATAGCCCAACATATATATACTATACTATAACTATATATAGTATAATATATATTTATATTATATAGTTTTATATATATTATATATTTATATTTTATATTATTAATATATCTATTTGATAAATTTCCTTATTCAACATCCACAACATTCAACCATCACAAAGCTCTAACCTAGAACTAAAAGGTTGTATGAATGATTCCACTATATGGTTGTGGCTTTACAAAACACCCAAGCAAAGAATCAGTTGGGGATTTAATCAGTAGTCTGAATGGAGCAACTCATATCTGCACATCATTTTCTTCTAACGTCCCAAAGAAATGAAGCAAACATTTGTAATTTTTTTTTTGAAATGAACAAAGGTTTTGTATTGGTAAAACTGGATTATGGGTCAAAACCCTTACAAGATCCTTTTTTTTCTTTGATAGTGGAAATATTCATCATACCATACAAAATTAATGCTAGTTTTGGAGTTTCATTTCTTCCTTATGTTAATTACATGTCTACTTTTGACTCGATAAAAGATCCCAATTATGAGAAGGTATTTATAACGCAACATATAACTTCAAAAAGTTTTAACAAAACCAATAGGCTCGACCTTAAATTCTCCCATCAACAATCACCAACACTAGGATTGCCATTCCCTTGTGAGCGATGAGGCATTCTCTTATCAAAAACTGCAGTAGAGCCAATACCGAGTTGAGTGTTGCGAGCCATAGAATTCTCCAGAGCAGTAACCTGAGCACTGAGAGAAATAAATTCCTCACACAATTCATTCATAGAAATTTCCAAACTACTTAAAATTAGGAGGAACTTGGCTTCCAAGAGGAGCTTAGAAGACTGACGTTGTCTCTTTGCTATTTTGTCTTGTTGTTTCCTGGCAACTTGCAGTGCCTCAGTCTGCTTCAATAAACTGCATTGTCACAAACTCGACGACCATTTTGAAGACTCATTCGACTGATTCTCATCCCCGATTTAGAGACTTGAATGTGGATGTCATAGAATTGGATAAAAATTTCGGAGATATATTTTCTGGTGTACTAATAGACGAGAAGTACTAATAGGTGAGGAATTTTGATTTACGCTGTTAGTGAAGTGCTACATAAGATTATACATGATGGAACTCCGTAAGGTCCACTGTTCCCTTTTAGCTAGCTGTGAGTTTCCTTCCTTGTCAACATGACCACCCATCGAACCATTATGCCTCTTCCTTGTCGGTGTCACTGCTTTGTCTCACCATCAAACCATCATACCCTTCTAACCTTTCCACTTCATCTTACCACCCTATGTTCTCTTGTCAACTGTGGCCACATCCATAAACCTGAGTCAACGTTGTATCTCTCATCGTGTCTTGAAAGTCATTTTCTTCGTGCAGCTTCCCTTGTACCAATTGAATGTCGCATTGTCCACATTAGTCATACCTATCCACCCTAACATCATCCCAATCAACCATTGAAATTTGATCTCCTGACTATCATATAGCAGCCAATCAATTATCACATATAATGACCAATTAATTGATTCCCTCCAAAATTTTGACTCGCATGCAAATTTTGGAGCCTACCATGGATCCTGTGATTGATCGTTCCATGGTTACTTATTGGTAAGTTGATGATCTCAAGCCCTCTCCTTGATCTTAAGATTTGTTCACATTCTCATTTTTATGCAGTATGTGTCATCTTTGGGCATTAGGATTTTTTTTTTTGTCATGCAAAGGGAATGTTTTTTTGCTTCAAGGGGAAAGGTTGTGCATATAGGTTTTTCACATTACATAGACATGTTTCACACTCACTTCATGCACTCCTGTCACAAAGGTTGTTGCATAAAGCAGACGATGTTCTTTATGCCACACTTTGCATTTGCAACCCTCAAGCTTTTTCCCTTGCCTGTTGGAAACGTGCAATGCACAGAGACCCCAGCCTTGCTTGACATTCGTAACTATGCATAGGTGTAGTCATAGGACCCCATCCTGCAACAATGTCCTATCATAAGAAAATGTGCAATATTATCCCTCAACTGCTTAGGCTGCAATGCACTCAGAAACTGCACAGAGGTGTCCTCCTAGGAACCATTTTGAGGCCGTAAACAATGTATTTTTGGAAAATGGGCATACCATTAGCTTTATTTAAGGCTTTGCATTAGAAAGTTGTATTCCTTAGATAAATATTTCTAAAGAGATACTGAATGCATCAAATGGAGATCATATGCCAAATTTACGATCTTGGGAAGTTGATGTATCAATTTACCCCAATAGGGCCCTGTTAAAGCCCCGAAAGTCGGGTCTACAACAAGGGGGATACCCACCCGGTCCGAACCTTGAAAGCAACTCCTTTTCCATTTAGGATGGTGGGTCCGACTGGGGATAATAGGACCAATTTCCCAATTTGTGTATGTGTGTGTTGAGAATTGATATTTCCTTTCTAATAATTTCTAAGTAAAATGCTTCTATTCTAAATCTAATTTAACCACATGCAATTGTACTCTAACGAATAGAAATATCTAATTCTGAAACTAACCCAGGATTTAATCTTTCAGTTATGCGATCTAAAATAATTTCTAACAGCAATTGGTAATATAGATCATTCAATCACTATGAGAAAAAAATTCAATAAAGATGAACCGTTTCATATAAAAAGTTAGCCGAAACAATTGTGTAAAGCATATCGCATAATAAGTCACTCATATATTAAGCATAAATAGAATAGCTATCACTGTACAGAAGTGCCAAATGATAACTCAAGCATTTAAGCATTCATATATAAATAACTGAACATAAATATCACCTTAACTCATAAGCAAAAATCATTAAGAGATGAAAATACCATTGATAACAAGTTCTACTCATGAGCTTCAACAATAATGATTTATCTTCTCTTGATTCAACATCCACTAAGGGTACAAAAGTGTATTTCAGTAGCAGATTTAAACACAGGTATCAATAAATCTTGTTCCCTTCATTCATCAAAACCTCCTTCGAGGGTGCAGAAGTGCATGTTCTGAGGAAATGTTTTTGACAAATTTTAGACCCTTCTCTAAATGCAAGAGAAGGGTTGAAATACTATTAGCTAAATCTAAAAATAGTTTATTACAAAAATATAGGAGGAGGTTTAAATGACTGTCCTCATCTAAGGAAAAAATAAATCAAAATTAAAACTAAAACTGAAACTAAAACTGAATCTAGAAATTAACTATCTATGTATTTGTTCTCTGTGGTCGCAAGTGTTCAACATCACCTTGAGGAGAGTTGGTTGGACGACCTCTGACTTTAGTTGCCCTGTGAAAACAGAATCGGCAAGTGCTGGTGCCATCTTCTTGGTAGAGTTAATGAGGCATTTGAGAGTCATGCATTGATTGTGTGGTTTTACCAAGTATCGCCAGTAAGAATCCCAGTTCAACTTGGTTAAACTCTTGATAGACTTTGCTCTTTCTTTAGCCTTTTGTCTCCAACTTGTCTGTAGATGCTGTGCATTTGGTAAAAATCCTGGAGTGGTCTCTGATATGAGATTTGCTCTGTGAAAATTTTCATTGACACAGTCGATGACATTGCTTGCCGCTGTGGCTGCTTCTTTTGCTGCTTGTTCCGCTTTCCTGATCTATGCATCCCATTTATTAAAGAGCATTTCTTTGTGGGCTTCATTGATTATGGGTGCGCCTGGCTTTTTTCCTTCCTCTGATTCCTGCCAAACCAAATACTCAGAAACTCTTTTATCAATTAAATCATAATCATGTCACAAGTCCATGGCTTGATTAATGATTTTGTCGCTTATCTCGCAATAGGAGCTCCATTGCAATATTCTTTGGCATAATGTTTCTCGCTGCTGTAAGAGTTGGTCATTTAAGGAATTGGCTTCTATGACAAACTCTGTAAGCTTGGGATCATATTTATGCATCTCTTGCATAAACTGTAATTGATTTTCTCTCTCGACCAAACTGTTTTGGTATCCCAGCTGCATCTGTTGAAAATCTTGCTGTAATTTTTCTAGCTTTTTCTCTGCTTTGCTGTTGGCATTGGCTTGCTGTAGCTGTTGCTGCAAAATCTGCATTTGATCTTCTTTTTCCTTCAGTGATTGCTGTACCTCAGACACTTTATCAATGGTCGTAGAATTATAGGCTCTTGTGATCTGAGATAATTTAGTGAGATTTTCGGTAGGGTTAGTGGTAGGATCTCGCCAAAGAACGTCTAACTGTTCTGCCTCAGGTGAGAGTATGTTTTCCAATTTCCTTTTCTTCCTTGGCTTTCTTACTACCACCTTATATTGCAGACTATAAAATACATCTAGAGGAGGAATTTCCTCTATCTTGAGCATGACTTCAGAAGATGGGGTAATGGGGATATGTTCCATTTCTAGAGCATTACTGGTTGTTTCAATGACCATATCATTCACTGTCTGTACATTACTCTCAGGTGTCTTTGTGCTCTGCCCCTCAGTATTAATTAAGTCGTTGAATTTCTCCCATTATTTATCCAACTCAGTTCTTGCTAGTGGTGGCTGGATGATGAGAGGGGGAAGATTTACCTGTGGAGTAGTCAAAACCTGTTGTTTTGGGCACTCTTTAGATTGGCAATATCTCTTACTGACCCTTTGTTTTTATTATGGTCACTCTTGGACCTTTTAAAGCGTTTTGATGATTCTTTCCCAGACTTAGATCTAAACTTGTCTATGCCTAAACTTCCACTTAGACTAATACTAGGAGTTGGCTCCCTTATTGGTTCCAAGCGTAACTTATCCAAAGGGATGTTAGCTTATCTCTTTTCTTTGTACAATTTGAATTCTTAAAATTCTGCTAGAGGAAATTGCAATTGGGTTGAATGCAGAACTTCTTTCAGTGTACTTTTATGCTGAAATGTATCATAAAAAAGATCATCTTCTATGGAAAACACTTTTATTTTGACGACAGTAGTGAAATTCTTAATGATATCATAAGGATCGAATTATCTCCATGTAAATTTGAACAAGCGTAGACATAACATATTTTCTACTTCTTTGAATGCATGACCTAAATCAAACAGTGAAAAGGCCTCACAGGCCACATGAAATTGTGGCCAAATGACCATCTTCTTGTCCTTCAGCTCTTTGCTCATACCTCCCACCCCGCAGGTCTGGTAGGCAATCTCTCATGCCAGTAATTTATCAGGGACATATAAGGGTAGGACATGAGGGGAAGCAAGGCTTCCTTATACTCTGACATAAGTGAAAATCTCTTCTCAAAACCATCTTGCAACAAGGAGAATATCAACTTCCGCTTCGGGAGAAAACCATGGAGCATCCTTATTATATAACTTTCTGTACAGAGGTAGCATGACTCCATGAAAATTTTTGTAAAAATACGGAATAAATTTGGAATCCTATAATTCCTTATGATAAATATGAATGGACAAGGGATCCTGAGTAGTCCACTTCCAACCCATTAGAGGAAATTTGGAAACATAACAGATTGCATCCATAACATAAGTAGGCAAATAGAAGGGGGGATAAATCCTCTGAGTAGTAGTTCTTTTAGACCGATAGTTAAAAATAGTTGTGGCTAAATTATTAGACAATATCTTAGCCCAATCCACAATAGGAGAATTATTGGCGATCTATAATAAGGGTAGCCATTCAGATGAAAACTTGTTGACGCCGAGATTTCCAAAAAGTATACACAACATAGTAGTAGCAAAGCAATACGGGGAAGAGAGAGAACCAATATTGTACATACCGTGTTTATCCTTTTTCAATGATTCGTCCCTTCTTGACTAGTCCTTGGTGCATTTCGCCAAATCTTCGTTTTCTTTAGCGAACTTCTCCATGAACTGTTTATTGTAGGTTACTTGTGGCTCTGGTAAATGATACATGAGCCTTAAATCTTGTGAAGTGAACGACCCAATGAATCCTTGGCTCCGAGTCTTAAATTGTCTATCTATTATCTTAGCACTATCCAATACCCATTTCACCATATCCGTGTATGGAAGAATCTTGGGTCTCACCACTATCTGGTGCAAGAATGAACATGCTAGTTCTGTAATTGACGCCTCAGACGACCCGCGTGAGTCTGCAGTCAGTGTAACCTCCATTACTCTGGGATTTTCTTCCTCAAGTAGACTGTACATGCCTTCCTAGGTAGTGACGCCGACGTCTCTATTATAGGTGGTGTCTGTGTATAAGGGCATCATGTCTTTTTCTTAAAAAATTGGAGCTTTTCCCATTATATTCTGAACACTACTGTGTATACCTTTTTGCTTTCTGCTCCTGCAATTTACAAATAAGGAAAGAGCAATGATAAGAAATAAGTTGACGGGAAAGCTTTAAATGCTAAAATCATATAAAATATATCACCCTACGTGAAATGACCTTTCAATTAGATCCAAACCTTCTTTCATTAATGATCATCAACTAACTCATTAAATTAACATTAATGCACATAATCTGGCATCGGATTACGAAATTTTTTTTTTGAACGAAGAGCCCTACAGATATGCGATAAAGTGATTTTGCGATTTGCTTCGCAATATCGCTAATCCGTTGTGTTTGAAATCATCTATTACCATATGTTTTTGCGAAATGCAATTTGCGAGACGCGTCATCGCATATTGGTGGCTTGAGGTATTTCACCTTAAGTGATACTTGAGGCATATGAAAATTGCGATGCGATGAGTTTCTTCAGTGTGCAATCTCGCATCGCGATTTTGCAATCTCAGGAGTTTGCTTATTTGATGTTATCCATTACCTTCTTTGCGATGCGACACTTTATTTTTGAGAGAATTTATCATAAAACTTAAGTCTTTTTTGGATTTTGTGGATGTTTTCCTAAGTTTATGATAGTAAGATTTATTAAAAAAGGGAATACAAATGCTAATTTATTTTTTTAATTTTTCCGATAAGGGTCCCCACTTATTTAGTATTAGTAATAAAACTAAATAAGAAGGGGGGTTGTTGCTGGCCACAACAATTGGCGATTCACTTGAAAGAACCAATTATCTCTGATTTTCTTTTTATTTTCTAAACTTCCAAAATAGAAGGGTTTTGTTTTTGGAAAATAAAACTTTATTATAGAAAGATAAAGTACACCATGCTTTCAGCTGTTAATGATAGTTTGTTTCTTCTATGTTAACTTTGATTATTTACTTCCTAGAGCTAGTCATTGTATTTACATTAGCCACTACTTGGCTTGTAAAGATAAAAAAAAGTGTCCTCCATAAATCAGTTTTAAAGATGCTAATTTGTCGTAGGTAGAGCCTCTACTGCCAGTAGGCATTTATAGCCTCGACAAGGTTACTTGTTACCCAGCAATGATCCTGTATCCTACTTGGAGAAATATACGATTTTCAAAGAGAAATCCATATCCATACTTATTGCTTTATTTTCGTTTAATTCTTAAAAAATTCGTTTAATTCTTAAAAAACAATGCCTTGGTTTGGGAGCCAAATTATGATAGTGCCACTCACTTGATTTATAACTTTGGTGAACAAGATGGCTCGTGATGAGACCCCTTGTCTTTTGATTGCAACAATCTTGAGTCATTGCCCTGTTGTGGTATGGAGTTTAGGCAAAGTCAACAAGCTATAATATCTTATGATCATGATAAATTGGCTTGTGATGAGACCTCTTATTCTTTAAGTTTAAAGTTTATCACTGGATTATTCCTTGAAGCTCGTAATTCTCTAGGTGGGGAGGAAGTCATTGTTTCCTTAAGAATGGCTCTGAACGACAATAGTCAAGTTTTTGGAAAGATATTTTCTACAAAGAATCTTCATTTTCTGTTAGTGATACCTTTCATTTGACTGATATAAAACAAATTCCCACTAAAGGTTGTTTTTTAATCAAAATTTGTAAGGTTGAAAATAGTACCATTTTTAGGCTTATAGACTTTCATTGTATCTTTCAATAATAATGATCAATTTTCCAAATCAGTTCTACTTATACAAGCAAAAAACAAAATCTAAAAGAAACACTAGTCTTTTTCGTGAATTCCAAATGTAACCATTTACAATTGGTTTTATTATTAAAATAAAGGAAAAACTAATTTACAAAAATAGAAAAATGATCTTCTATGGACAGTATTTTTTGAGGATCTGCCCATTAACAGGTAAAGATTCTCTTTTTTCCTGTTAAATCTTGTAACATAAAAGTAGATGGACCTATGATTTCCGCAATTTGGAAAGAGCCAAGCCACATTTGTTGGAATGTCGTATGTTTGCCTTTTTCTTCGTGAGCTTTATCCCATTTTAAAACTAAATCTCCAATTTGAAAGTCCTTTTTGGATACCATGTTTGAATCAAAAGAATCCTTTACTAATGCTTGGTGATGAGCATGAGTTATTTTAGCTTGTTCTCGTTGCTCTTCTAGATTAAGGATTTGTAGCTGCCTTAGTTGTAAGACAGAAGTTGATGTTTCGTCAATAAATTGAACTAAGGCCAAAGAAGGAATTGCTAGATGAGTTGGAAGAACCACTTCTTTCCCATAAACTAAATTAAAGAGAGAAGTGCCAACGGAGGCTTTCTGCATTATTCGGTCTACCCATAGAGCATACATCAAAGATTTGTGCCAATTCTTATGATTTTGATCGATGGTTTGCATAATGATTCTGATCAAGTTTTTATTTATTGATTTAGCTAACCCGTTCCCCTGTGGGTAATAATTGGAAGAGTATTTAAGTTTAAAACATCTTTTGAGCGTAAATTCAGTCATAGCATTGCCAAAAAAATACGATGCATTATCAAACATTAAAGCGAAGGGTGAACCAAACCTGGTGATTATGAACTGATCTATGAAATCAATGATGTGTTTAGCATTAGCTGTCTTGAGAGGAACTCCTTCTACCCATTTAGTAAAATAATTCTGTAGCTGTAAGGATATACCTACGCTGTTTAGATGAGTGAGGAATGATCTCACCTATTATATCCAATCCCCATTGATAAAAGGGTTGATCGATATTGACTGGTTGCAAAGGCAATGATGGTTTCTTTTGTCTTCCAATAGTAGTTTGACAAACTTGACATTTCCTTATGTAGCTATGCGCTTCTTTGAATAGTGTAGGCCAATAGTACCCTGCACGCAAGATTTTATGTGCTGTAGCATCTCTAGCATAATGTCCACCTGCTGGTCCATCGTGGAGTTCCTACAACACCTTTTCAGCTTCAGATTTCTCAAGACATCGAAGGAGAACATAATCATAATTCATCCTAAAAAGTACATTGTTCACGAGTTGATATTTCTTAGCCTTCAATCTTAGGGCTCTTTTTTTTTGTATAATCTAGGTTTGAAGGAACATATCCGTTCTTTAGATAAAATATGATATCAACATATAATGATTCAATATCGTTTAGGCTTACCTCGTACATTTGTACTTATAAAGATGGTATTTCGAAAATAAGTGATGCTCCAGCCAACATTTTGCAAAAGCCTTGACCTTTTATAATATTCGCTGGTTTAATTTCAACATTGTATTCTTGTAAGGCAGTAACCCAATTTGCTCTTTTCTCACCCACATCTTTCTGTACTGAGAGATTTCTTACCGCTGGAAATGGTACTATGATTTTTGTATGGGTTTTAAGTAGGAAGGGTCTGAAGTGTTTGATCGATTTGAAAACAACATAAGCTTGTTTCTTGACATCGGAATAATTTAATTCAGCCCCTTGTAGATTTGAGCTGTAAAAGGCAATTGGGGCTTCCACCTTGTCTTGATTTGCTTGAGTGAGTATCGCAACATATAATCTATCAGAGGCAAATGTATACAAAATGAAAGGATCGGAGAAATTTGGGGTTGCTAAAGTTGGGGCATTTACAATTGCTTGTTTAATCAAATTGAATGCTTCATATTCCTCTTGGTCCCATTTGAAGATTTAATTCTTTTTAATCATTTCTTGTAAGGGAGATACGATTCTTGAGAAGTCTAGAATAAATCTTTTCACAAAATTAATCTGACCAAGGAAGGATTGCATGGCTTTCTTGTTGTGAGGCAAGGGTACTTTGGAAATCTCCTTGATTCTATAGGGATAGATATGGATTCCAAATTTTGACACTATAAATCCAGGAAGTTTTCCTTCACTAAATGCAAAAAAGGACTTTTTTGGATTAAGTGAAATCCCATACCTTTGGCATCGTTGGAAGATCTGCTTTAAGTCTCTGAGATGATTACCACGTTTTTTAGAATAAACAGTTATATCATCCAAGTAGATTACTACTGATTTGTTTACTAATCCCTTAAATGCGATGTCCATGGCCCTTTGAAATGTGGCGCCAACGTTGATCATACCAAAAGGAATATTTTGATATGCATAAGTACCCCATTTGGTTCTGAATGTGGTCTTTAATTGATCATCAGAATGGACCAAAACTTGGTTGTAGCCGGAGAAACCATCCAAAAAGGACATTAATTCTGATCCTACAACTATTTGCAATATTTGCTCCATGGGAGGCAGGGGAAAATTATCCTTTTGGCAGGCTTTGTTAAGGTTTCGAAAGTCAATGCAAATTATAATGTCTCCGTTTTTCTTTTTGAAGGGAACCAATTTGGAAACCCATATAGAATGTCGAACGGGAAAAATTATTTTGTCTTTCAATAGTTTATTGAACTCAAACTTAATCTAGCTTTCCAAATTAGGATGGATCTTCCTCAGCTTTTGTTGGACAGGTTTTTCATCGTTTATCATTGGGATAGTATGCTGAATGATAGAAGTGTCGTAAGTCTTAAGGTCATCATAGTTCCAGGCAAAGACACTTTTGTATTATTTCAAAAGATGAACATACGCTAACCTTTCTTCAGGGGCTAGGCCAAGACCTAGGTTGATATTTTGCGGCTTGGGATCAGTTCTTAAATTTACTAATTCATAGTTTAGAGTTGACTTTGAAGTTTTGAATTGGTAGATCTTTTGAATGGGTCTTTTAAATCATATAGGTCTTCCAACTTGATTACTGATTTTGGTATAGCATTATTAGTGCTATATTGTTGCAGCTGTTTGTCATGTTGGTCCTCATCAATTATCTGATTAATGTAAGATCCCTCTGATGTGAGGAAGTTTACAATATCAGGATCATCGTTGAAAATTATCCAGTTTGTAATATTATCAGGAATCGAGGGTCTAGAGATCAATTTAATTGAGAATCTGTCTGGGCTATAGTCTTCTGAGGGAATGAGCTTTGAAGCTACATTTGCCAAGAGGTTAGCGTTAGCATTTTGGAGTCTGGGAATTGATGAAATATTGAATGCTATAAAATGTTCAGTCAGATCTTGTACTAAATATCGATAATGCTTTAAATGACTTGATAGACAATGTATAGTATTTCATACCTGTCTAATAACAATTTCAAAATCTCTGAAGACTTGTAGATACTTGATATCTAATCCGATTGCCTTGTATAATCCTTGGACTAAAGCCTCATATTCTACAGTGTTATTGGTGCAATCGAACTCGAGTCTACAAGTTAGCATACTTTTGTTTTCCTCAGGACTAACTAATACACATCCTGCTCCTGCTCCATCGTTAGACTTAGAACCGTCAAAAAATAACTTCCAAAATAAAGATTTATTTACAAGACTATCTATAAAATTAACACATTTAGAACTATCTGTTTGAGAAAAGTTTTCTACTTGAGACAAAACATAATGTTCTAAGTAAGGCGAAGTATAAGCATTAAAATTTCTTAAGAAAGAGTCAACATAATAGTTGCCAATTATATTGTTGCTGTATGTTACAGGTTCATTTTCTCCTTCCAATTTTGTCACTATTTTTTTTTGATGTCTTTCTCACTCAACTTTTATTTGATTTGGTTTACCATTGTAAGGGAGCCACGTATGCGACCAATCGGTTGCAAAGTATCCATGAAGTTTTTCAGAACAATCTCTGCTAATAATTAATCCATACAATTTTGGGATATCTGCAACTAAAATATCAATAACTTGACATACCTTTGGATTAGATGACAACCTTATGGTAACCTGATTTAGTTCATCGATCACTTCAACCTGCGACCGGTCCAGCTGAACTATGCGTACTGCAGATTTTTGAGGTTGAATGTTCAACTTTGCACATACTTATTTAGGTAAGATATTAGATGAAGCTCCTGAATCTATTAAACAATTATGCAAGTTTCTGTTGAAAACTTCATAAGTAAGAAGAAATGGGGGAGTATGAGATCTTGACCTTCCTCCAATTAAAGCAGTATTTTCTGGGTCAACTTTATTAGTCACATTAGTTGGAGGTCTTTCCATCTCCTGAGAAGCTTGCGAGATTACAATGACAGGTAGAGGTGCAACAGGTATTGCGTGTAACTCTTTAAAAAATAGCTTTTGTTGATGTTTTAACTTGCTCAGTTCATAAAAAGTAATGTTATCCCTAGTCTTCTTCATGTCTTTTATGATATTATACTCCATATCATAAAAAACAATCAATGTTTTAGATGGAGTTGGTGAATCTAATTGGACTGGGCTTGTTTGAGTTGCTTTAGGTGACGTTTTCTTGCTTGCAACTTTATCTTTGGATAGTGAGCTTGCACTTTTCTGTTTAGGAGTAGGTTGTGGAGGATCGAGTTGATTTCTACTTCTAGTACTGACTGGTGATGCCTCTTGATCCTTTTTGTCTGGGAGGATGAAGTCCCACATTCCCTGTAGTTCTTCAACTTCTTCTTCATCAGTAGGCTCCTCGTTAGAAACTTCATCTTCTTCTTCTTCTGATTCTGCATTTGTAATAGCATTGGGAGGCTTTGAATCAATTGAAGGATTTTTTCTATAAGGCCTGTAAGGCTTTTTTGAAGAAGTCTCTGTTACTTGTTTCTTAATGTCAACCATTTCGTTAGACATGGTTTTCAAAAATTTTTGCAATCCTTCTAAATCAAAAGGGTCTTTTGATTATTTTTTCTTGGGATCTTCTTTAAAAGTGACCTTCTTAGATTCTCATTCATCAAAACATTTTTCTTTTCTAAGGCTATGATACGTTTCTCTACCACTATTGTTTCAGCCAAAGTTGCTTTGGCAACCCTAGCAACGAGGATTGCTATGTTTGATGGTAGAGAAAATATGTACCATTCACTTCGAAATTCTTCTCTAGGCTTGGAAGTGGTAATAATTTTATTCAAAATTTTATTGAAACACGAGTTAAAATCTTTGATAGGTTGCCTTGATTCAGTCCTAATATTCGACAGGTCATTGATCAGTGTTGCAGTAGACTTGTCATCACCGAACTTAGTTAAGACTTGCTCTTGGAAAATATCCCAAGTAGTGATAGATCCGGATGGTAATGAAAAATACCATGATCTCGCTGCTCCTTGCAAAGTGTAAGGAAAGAGTTGGATAGCAACATCTTCATTAGTAACTCCATTGAGATTTATAGATAACATAAAGTTGTTTATGTGTTCTTCTGCTAGCATGCCTACTTCAGGATTAAACTTAGGCAGCCATTTTTCAGGATGGGCTAGTATTTGACTTGTGTAGGCATTAAGACTTCCCCTAGGTTATTCCATGGGGTTTGGGCCATCGTTGAACTAATAATAAAGGAAAGCGCAAAAGATGTTCCTTGCAGTTGGGAAGATGAGGATATTGCAGTTCTAGATGATTGTGAAGGAGATGTTGAAGTTCCAGTAGTCTGTTGGACAATAATCTGAAGTGGAGGGGTGGATGGTTGACTTTGCAGTGGAGAGGTTGAGATGGATGATGATGATGAGATAATCTCACTATTAGAGTCTTTAGGTGATTTCCTTTCTCTTTTCCTTTTAGGTAGAGGTAAATTAGTTGGTTTGATACCAAAATTTTCACTCTGCAATCTGGTAAGAGGATGAGAAGGGTTATATTGCAAAGTCACACTACCTTGAAATATTTCAGATTTTTGGGGTGATATAGAAAATCTTTGAAGTTTATGGATCAAAGATTCAACTTCAGGAGGTTCAATAGTAGATTTCTCTGAAATGTTCGGGTTTGTGGCAGTGGTTGTTGTTTTATCGACTTCTTGCTCAATATTTAAAGATTCTAAATGCGATGGAGAAGTCGGGGGAGATGTTGAGGGTGATTTACTCTCAGAATGGTATTTAGATTTAGATTTACTTGCCATTCACAATTCGTGCCCTCCTTCTAGCGTCAAATATGTTGAAGCCCCGAAAATCGGGTGTACAACAAGGGGGATACCCACCCGGTCTGGACCTTGAAAGAAGCTCCTTTTCCATTTTGGATGGTGGGTCTGACTGGGGATAATGGGACCAGTTTCCCAATTTGTGTATGTCTGTGTTGAGAATCGATATTTCCTTTCTAATAATTTCTAAGTAAAATGCTTCTATTCTAAATCTAATTTAACGACATTCAATTGTATTCTAATGAATAGAAATATCTAATTCTAAAAATAACCTGGGATTTAATCTTTCAGTTATGCGATCTAAAATAATTTCTAACAACAATTGGTAATAAAGATCATTCAATCACTATGAGAAAAGAATTCAATAAAGAAGAACCGTTTCGTATAAAAATTTAGCCAAAACAATTGTGTAAATCATATCGCATAATAAGTCATATATTAAGCATAAATAGAATAGCTATCACCGTACAGAAGTGCCAAATAACTGAACATAAATATCACCTTAACACATAAGTTGAAATCATTAAGAGATAAAAAGACCATTGATAACAAGTTCTACTCATGAGCTTCAACAATAATGATTTATCTTCTCTTGATTCAACATCCACAAAGAGTACAAAAGTGCATTTTAGTAGCATATTTAAACACAGGTATCAATAAATCTTGTTCCCTTCATTCATCAAAACCTCCTCCGAGGGTGCAGAAGTGCATGTTCTGAGGAAATGTTTTTGACAAATTTCAGGACCCTTCTCTAAATGCATGAGAAGGGTTGAAATACTATTAGCTAAATCTAAAAATAGTTTATTACAAAAATATAGGAGGAGGTTTAAATGACTGTCCTCATCTAAGGCAAAAATAAATCAAAATTAAAACTAAAACTGAATCTGGCAAGTAACTATCTATGTATCTGATCTCTATGGTCGCAAGTATTCAACATTGGCTTGAGGAGATTTGGTTGGCTGACCTCCGACTTTAGTTTCCCTGCGAAAAAAAAATTGGCAAGTGCTGGCGCTATCTTCTCGGCAGAGTTAATGAGGCATTTGAGAGTCATGCATTGACTGTGTGGTTTTACCAAGTATCACCAGTAAGAATCCCAATTCAACTTGGTTAAACTCTTGATAAACTCTGCTCTTTCTTTAGCCTTTTGTCTCTAGCTTGTATGTAGATGCTGTGCATTTGGTAAAAATCCTGGAGTGGTCTCTGATATGAGATTTTCTTTGTGCAAGTTTTCATTGACACAGTCGATGACATTGCTTGCCGCTGTGGTTGCTTCTTCTGCTGCTTGTTCCGCTTTCCTAATCTGCGTGTCCCACTTATTAAAGAGCATTTCTTTGTGGGCTTCATTGCTTATGGGTGCGCCTGTCTTTTTTCCTTCCTCTGATTCCTGCCAAACCAAATACTCATAAACTATTTTATCAATTAAATCATAATCATGTTGCAAGTCCATGGCTTGATTAGTGATTTTGTTGCTTATCTTGCAATAGGAGCTCCATTGCGATATTCTTTGGCATAATGTTTCTTGCTGCTGCAAGAGTTGGTCATTTAAGGAATTGGCTTTTGTGACGAACTCTGTAAGCTTGGGATCATCTTTATGCATCTCTTGCATAACTTGTAACTAATTTTCTCTCTCGACCAAACTGTTCTGGTATCCCAGCTGCATCTGTTGAAAATCTTGTTGTAATTTTTCTAGCTTTTTCTCTACTTCGCTGTTGGCACTGGCTCGCTGTAGCTGTTGCTGCAAAATCTGTATTTGATCTTATTTTTCCTTCAGTAATTGCCATACCTCATATGCTTTATCAATGATCGCAGAAGCATAGGCTCCTGCGATCTGAGATAATTTAGTGAGATTTTTGGTAGGGTCAGTGTTATGATCTCGCCAAATAATGTCTAACTGTTCTGCCTCAGGTGAGAGTGTGTTTTCCAATTTCCTTTTTTTCCTTTGCCTTCTTACTACCACCTTATGCTGCGGACTATAAAATACATCTGGAGGTGGAATTTCCTCTATCTTGAGCATGATTTCAGAAGATGGGGTAATGGGGATATGTTCCATTTCTGGAGCATTACTGGTTGTTTCAATGACCATATCATTGACTGTCTGTACATTACTCTAAGCTATCTTTGTGCTCTGCCCCTTAGTATTAATTAAGTCATTGAATGTCTCCCATTCTTTATCTAGCTTAGTTCTTGCTGGTGGTGGCTGGATGATGAGAGGGGGAAGATTTACTTGTGGAGTAGTCAAAACCTGTTTTTCTGGGCGCTCTTTAGATTGGGAAGTATCTCTTACTGACCCTTCGCTTTTATTATGGTCACTCTCGGACCTTTTAGAGTGTTCTAATGATTCTCTCCCAGACTTAGATCTAGACTTGTCTGTGCCTGAACTTCCACTTACACTGATACTGGGAGTTGGCTCCCTTATTGGTTCCAAGTGTAGCTTATCCAAAGGGATGTTAGCTAATCTCCTTTCTCTATACAATTTGAATTCTTAAATTCTGCAGGAGGAAATTGCAATTGGGCTAAATGCAGAACTTCTTTCAGTGTACTTTTCTGCTGAAATGTATCATTAAAAACATCATCTTCTCTAGAAAATACTTTTATTTTGACGACAATAGTGAAATTATTAATGATATCATAAGGATCGAATTGTCTCCCTAGAAATTTGAACAATCATAGACATAACATATTATCTACTTCTTTGAATGCATGACCTAAATCAAACAGTGAAAAGGCCTCACAGGCCACAAGAAATTGTGGCCAAATGGCCTTCTTCTTGTCCTTAAGCTCTTTGCTCATACCTCTCACCCCGCAGTTCTGGTAGGCAATCTCTCGTGCCAGTAATTTATCAGGGACATATAAGGGTGGGACATGAGGGGAAGCAAAGCTTCCAAATACTATGACATAGGTGAAAAGCTCTTCTCCAAACCATCTTGTGGTAGGGAGAATATCAACTTCCGCTTTGGGAGAAAATCTTGGAGCGTCCTTATCATATAACATTCTGTATAGAGGTAGCATGACTCCATGACAAATTTTGTAAAAATACAGAATAATCTTGGAATCCCATACTTCCTTATGATAAATATGAATGGGAAAGGTATCCTGAGTATTCCACTTCCAACCCATTAGAGGAAACTTGGAAACATAACAGATTGCATCCATAACATAAGTAACCAAATAGAAAGGGGGATAAATCCTTTGAGTAGTAGTTCTTTTGGACCAGTGGTTCAAAATAGTTGTGGCTATATTAGTAGACAATATCTTAGCCCAATCCACAATAGTAGCATTACTGGCAACATCTAATAAAGGTAGCCATTCAGATGAAAACTTGTTGACTTCGGGCTTTCCAAAAAGTCTACGGAGCATAGCAGTAGCAAAGAAATATGGGGAAGAGAGAGAACCAATACTATACATACCGTGTTTATCCTTTTTTAGTGGTTCATCCCTTCTTGACCAATCCTTGGTGCATTTCATCAAATCATCATTTTCTTTAGCGAACTTCTACATGAACCATTTATTGTAGGATACCTATGGCTCTGGTAAATGATACATAAGCCTTAAATCTTGTGAAGTGAACGACCCACTGAGTCCTTGGCTCTGAGTCTTAAACTATCTGTCTATTATCTCAACACTATCCAACACCTATTTCACCATATCCGTCTATGGAAGAATCTTGGGTCTTGCCACTATCCAGTGCAAGAATGAACATGCTAGTTCTGTAATTGATGCCTCAGACGACCCGCGTGAGTCTGCAGTCACTGTAACCTCCATTAATATGGGATTTGTTTCCTCAAGTAGACTGTACATGCCTTCCCAGGTAGTGATGTCACCGTCTCTGTTACAGGTGGTGTCTGTGTATAAGGGCATCATGTCTTTGTCTTCAGAAATTGGGGCCTTTCCCTTCTTTCCCATTATATTCTGAACACTGTTGCGTATAGCTTTCTTCTTTCTGCTCTTGCAATTTACAAATAAGGAAAGAGTAATGATAAGAAATAAGGTGACGGGAAAGCATTAAATGCCGAAATCATATAAAATATATCACCCTACGTGAAATGACCTTTCGATCAGATCCAAACCTTCTTTCATTAATGATCATCAACTAACTCATTAAATTAACATTAATGCGCATAACTTGGCATCAGATTACGGAAAAAGTTTTTTGAACAACGAGCCCTGCAGATCTGCAATAAAGCGATTTTGTGATTTGCTTCACAATATCGCATATCGCAATATCGCTAATCCGTTGTGTTTGAGAATCATCTATTACCATTTGTTTCTACGAAATGAGATTTGTGAGACGCGTCATCGCATATCAACGGCTTGAGGTATTTCACCTCAAGTGATACTTGAGGCATATGAAAACTGCGATGCGATGAGTTTCTTCAGTGTGCGATCTCGCATCGCGATTTCACAATCTTAGGAGTTTGCTTATTTGATGTTATCCATTACCTTCTTTGTGACGTGACACTTTATTTTTGAGAGAATTTATCATAAAACTTAAGTCTTTTTTGAATTTTGCGGACGTTTTCCTAAGTTTATGATAGTAAGGTTTATTAAAAAAGGGAATACAAATGCTAATGTATTTTTAAAATTTTTCCGATAAGGGTACCCACTTATTTAGTATTAGTAATAACACTAAATAAGAAGGGGGATTGTTGTTGGCCACAACAGGCCCACAAAATTTTTGCACTTCATCTCCTAGGGTTAGGTTTTTGGATTTTTATGGATTTCCATTATTTCTCAATAATAAATAGGTATTAGAGCCTCATTTTAACACATTTCAAAAGGCATGTAGTGCTACATTCCTTCTTAGAGATAAGCTACCATTGTCTGAGTTAGTCTATTTCCATTCAGCATGTAAATAATTTTCAGTACTTTGTGGTTAATGAATTGAAATTTTGTTTTAGTCGTAGTTCTCTATTTCTGGTTATATTTTCATTTCATTTCATTTCTTCATAAATATGGATCAGTGGTATTAGAGTGGTATGCTCTTTCTCTATTTTTCTGTGCATGTCCCCAATGAGGTCAGGGTGTAAGGAGTTGGGACTTGGATTGGTTGAGACTTTGCAAAACCGTCCCTGCCAACACCAATGGTGTCTGATGGTGGAAGAAAATAAAGATGAGGCAACATGATATCATATCAAACTATTTCTCGAAGAGTCCCTTGAGTGGAAAATGAACGAGATGATGGATAACTTTTCCGAGATTCTTTGACGGATGCCCACCGGTGACACATCTTCATCTAATAGTCACTTCGAATTTTCCACCCAATTCAAGGTACAAGTGGAATTCGATATCCATATATTTAATTGTCAAATCGATGTAGATGTTGAAGATAAATGGTTGAATTTTTTGGAAGGTTATTTTTTAGTCCATAGTTTCTCCGATAGGGAAAATATTACTTTTTCACTGCTTAAGGATGCCCCCCATGTTGAATATTGGTGGAAAACTTACTTTGAGAAAAGGGTATAGGAACCCTCTCTATTTACAGTCACCCCCTATTAGAATTATTTATGAGACATTGTCAAGGAACAATATTACCCCATGGGGTGCTATGAAGACAAGTACATACAATGGACCATACTACAACAACAAAGGGGCAAAGATGTGCATGAACTCACAAATATATTTCACACTCTATGCACAAAGTTGGTTATCAATTAAGACTTTGAGCGAAATTTGGAGCTCAAATACTGTGATTGTTTTCACAAATACATTCAAGAAGAAATGGATATCCTAGACATGTCCTTGCTTGGTACAAAATATTGAAGAAATGGAGTTGCTAGACATGTCCTCGCTTGGTGCAACATGTTGATATGCAGCCAAGATAGAACAAAAATTTAAGTAAAAGAAGCACGACTTTAGATCTACAAATTAGAAACAGGGAAAGAGTGCCCGCAAATCACAAACAAAGGACATAGTCAAGGGGAAGTGACCCAGGACAATCCATCAAAGCTGCAAGAAAATAATGGCACCATAAAGGAAAAGAAGGACAAAGGAAAGTGTCGTGAGTTCCACAAGAGCCCCACTCACAACACAAATGAGTGTCACGCTAAGCATTCATTGGTTGTCAAGCTAAAAGCTTCAGAGTCTAATGAATTTAACCCAAAACCTAGTGCCATCGTTTCCACTACCAAGGTCCAAAATATCTAGAGGAGGGGTAGCATCCCTTCCACTCATAGATGTGGGTGAAGGGTTCTCTACTGCAGTTCATTGTCAACAACGGGAGCCAAAAGAACATCATTTCAACATAGGTCATGAAGTGGTTGGGCCTACTGGCCGGACCACACTCGCAATTATACACCATTGGGTGGCTTAACCAAGGATGAGATCTATGCATCAGGGAGTGGTGTCGCCTTCCCTACAACATCAAGCCCTTCTCGGAAGAGGTATTATGTGATGTTGATCCTCTTGAAGTTTGTGATGTGTTATTAGTCCAACCATACTTGTGGAAGTGTCATGTTGTGTATGAGTCTAGGCCTTGTACTGTTATTATTACTTTGGGCAATAAGTTATATAGGATATCGAAGGTAGCCTCGCCTACCTCCATCTCTTTGATCTTTGTTAACCAATGTAGTAAGATCATCTCCTCGATCGAGATTTTTATTTTTATTTTTGATTCACTCCCAAATCAAGGGGAATATAGTGGCTAGATCTATGGCCCCTAGAAAGGGTTCCCCCACGCAGTAGAAACAAATTGATAAGGTCTTGGAAGAGTATAAGGACATATTCTCCTCACCCACATATGTACCTTTGACCTGTCCGGTCAAGCATTCGATTGATCTGACTCCCAGAACACCTCTACCCACTGGGCCAATATACAACCACTCCATTCTAGAAAATGAAGAAATCAAATGGAAGATCCAGGAGTTTGTGAAAAAAGGGCACATCCGACCAAGTTCCTCACCTTATGGGAGATCAATTGTACTTGTACAGAATAAAGATGGAACCTTGAGACTCTACATTTATTATCAGGCACTAAACAAAATCACTGTCAGCAACAAGTATCCAATCCCATGGATTGGTTACCTTCTTGACCAACTCAAGGGGGCCAAGTATTTCAAAAAGATCAATTTGAAGTTTGGCTATCACTAGTAGCCAACAGAACCCATAGATGTAAGTAAGTCCACCTTCAAATAATAGGAGGGCTTTTTCGAGTGGTTGGTCATGCCTTTTGGATTGACAAATGCCCATGCAACTTTTATGAGGTTGACAGATGACATCTTGTGACCCTTCACCAACTTTTTCATGGTTGTATATCTGTATGACATCCTAATATTAAGTAAGAGTTGTGAAGAATACCTACAATAAATTCAGCAGACCCTTCAAACTCTATGGCATCAAAAGCTATGTGCCAACTTGGAGAAATGCACATTTGACATGAGGTAGGTCCAATATTTAGGCTACATCATTGATGAGCAAGGTATGCATGTGGATCTATCTAAGATCCAAGTCATTCTAGATTGGCCAACCCTGGCCACTCGAACAAGGCTTCACAGCTTTTTGGGCCTTGCCAGTTTTTATCGGAGGTTAGTGTTTGGATTCTCTCATATCACTTCGCTTATGAGTCAGGTTACCAAGGGCGGAGTGAAAGCAATTTTTTTTTTTTTGGTTCAAGTCCCAACAGAAGGTGTTCATTGAGCTAAAGCATCACCTCTACTATGCACCTGTAATCATATTGTCAAACCTACAAAAGCCATTTGAAATTGAGATAGACGCCTCCAACTATGCTATTGGTGCAGTTCTCACCAAACAAGGGCATCCGGTGGCCTATCACAGTGAGACATTTTGATATAATTCAGAAATACCCCAGCTATGATAAAGAGATGGATTCCATTGTGCAGGCATGCTTACAATGGGAAAATTACATTCTAGGGAAGGAGATGGTCATCCACATAGATCACTGACCTCTTCAGTTTATCCAAACACAAGGAAAGTTACAAAATGATCGACGTCAAAAGTGGTCTACATATATACAAAAATTCGACTTGAACATTAAATATAAGGAGGGAAACACTAATCATGTTACAAATTTCTTCAGTGAACCCCCAATTGCAACATTGACTATTGTTCTCAACTCTTGTGGTCACGAGACCTCCAGATGGCTGCAATTGTACAAAAATAATCAAAAGTTCACCACCACATACCAGATGTTAGTGGATGGCAAGCAAGTTCCAGATTTCCACCTCCATAACACATTATTGTGTTACCTGGGACACCTTTGTGATCCTTCAAGTGAGAGTTCCAAGTTGATTTTGGAGGCACACTATAGTCGGGTCATAGGAAACTTTCCTGTGTATAGATTGTGGTCGTATTATAGAAGTATTTTTATTGGCAAAAACTCCAACAAGACATTGGAAAATATATCATGTCTTGCATTGCCAATGCCATCGTGAAACCAATAATCAAGAAGCAAGGTTTGTACACTCCTCTGCCTACTCCTATTCAACCCTAGGAATCCATGTCCATGGACTATTTGTCATACCTCCTTTCTATCAAGCATGGTAATGATCGTGTTTTTGTGGTTGTGATTTTTTTTTTTTCTAGCTAGATGGCTATATTGGCAGGTTCCAAGAAGAGTATCATAGCAAAGGACACTACTAAACTCTTCTTTGAATGAATATGGATACAATTTGGAATCTTGGAGACCATTATATCAGATCGGGATAACAGGTTCCTGAGAACATTCTAGTTGAGACTCCAGAAATTATTGGACACTAAGCTCACCAAGTTGACTATATTCCATCCCCAAACTAATGGCTAGATAGAGGTCATCAATAGGATGATAGTGCACATACTACACATGTACAAATCCAAGAATCCACAAACCTAAGATGAGAGCCTTCCTTATGTGAAACACAATTATAATAGACCTATCCATAGCTTGACTAGGTACAATCCTTTTCAAGTGGGTCTGGGTTTCCAACCATTGTGTCTGATTGATGTCACCATGCCTCATGTGACTACATAGACATAATCCACACATGTACAGCCTGAGGCTGATAAAGCAACCTGGTTTACTAAATGCATCCAACACATCCTTCAGTAGGTGCATGACATATTGGATAGGTCCAATTCCATGTACAAGCAACAATATGATCAACATTGGGTGCCACAAGAGTTTCAAGTGGGTGAAAAAGTTCGGTTGCATTTGTAGAAAGAAAGCCTTACTGGAGCCCATCGGAAGCTCATACCACTCTATTATGGGTCATATACCATCATCAAGGTTGCGGGAGACAATGCTATTGAGCTCAACATTCCCCCATTCCTTGGTCTACACCCAGTGTTCAATGTGGAACACCTTCAACCTTACTTTCCACCATTACTAGACACATCAAACATTGCAGAACAACTCACACCAACATAGCTAAACCTAGATTGAATGGAATAAGCCACAATTAATCGGATCATGGACACACAGATCAAGAACAATCCACAAATTAAGATCCAATTGTATCGGGTTATCAAATTTGGCTAACTTTTGCACCACGGAAAGTGGCTCACCAGGGATCAAGTTTAGCAGAAGTTTCCCCATCTCAGTGAGGCACTCAACACAATGGGGACCATTGCTTCCTAAGGGGGTAGGACTGATCTAGGTGGATATTGGTGGCCACCCACCTATTCCACTTAGACTTGCACCATTTTTTCTTTTAGTTTCCTTAATTGTAGCATAATTTAGTATTTTTGGACAATTTCCAGGTCTTGAACTTTCAAAGACATTTTAAGGCCCTAAATTATGTTTTTTTGCTAAAAGAGATTTTTTTTTTCTTATGGGGGTTTTCAGTTGAAAGTTATAGTCCTCAGATAGATATTTCTAGCAAGGTATCATATGTGTTAAACAAATATCGTATGCCAAAGTTACGACCCCAGGAAGTTGATGTACCAATTTATCCCAACAGGGACCACAAAATTTTTGTGCTTCATCTCCTAGGTTTATGTTTTTAGATTTTTAGGGTTTTCCATTGTTTCTCAATAATAAACAGGCCTTTGAGCCTCATTTTAACATAGTTAAGAAGGTGAGAGCATTGGGTTTTTCCCCCAATACTCACGTGGAGACCTCCATGGGGCACGCAACTTTGAACCACGTGGAGGATGTTAATCCAGAAACTCAAGAGTGCATCACCAATTTTGAAGCCCAAGAAAATGTTCTTCGTAGAGGTGTCACAACTGAGGAAGTTGATGCAGACTTCGCCTGGATCCCTGATCTTTCCCTCTCCAGAGAACATGAGAACCTCTATGCGTGAACCATAGAAACATGGTGGCAGATGAAAACAATCATGGGGCTTGCAATGCAGGAGCAAGAGGAGCACACCAAGGCACTTGAAACAAATATTGACAGTTTGGCTAAGAAGTTTGTAATTTATTTCGAATTCGTCCACCACTGTCATTTCATAATTCGGGACTTACTACAATAAACAATCATCAGGAATAATTGATGGTGAAGGTCCATTATGCAGCTAAAGGCTCACCAAGCGTCAAGAAAGAGCCTGCAGGTGCCTCCACCATTCATCCAAACACTACCACGCAGTATGAGGGGAGTACTAAAGAGACTCCCATCAGCTTGGATGAAGATTTGGTTACCACCAACCAAGAATGACTTATGAAAACTCTTTTTTGTCTCTTTCACTCCATGGAGGCCTAACTAATGCGGACTGCTCAGTCTTGGAAATTAAAACCTCAAGCCTAGTATGCTCTGCTACGACTATAATCTATACTCTTTTTTTTTAGTATGTTTTAAAAAGGGTTTTGGTTTGGTTTCTGAAAATTCTCCACTGTATCTACCCTAGGCCACAAAATCCATTTTTTCCATGGCTGCACTTTAAAAAGGAAAAAAGTAAGGCCATATTAGGCTACTCTATTGGTCCTTGTGTCAGGCTCTCTCCCCCACACAACCCATACATTGTAATTTCTCGGTTCTTTTAGTAATATATTATATCTTATTCACAAAAAAAAACCATAGTTCAAAAGGCATATAGTCACCACATTCTCTTAGAGATAAGTTACCATCGCATGAGCTAGTCTATTTTGATTTTGCATGTAAACAATTTTCAATACTTTTTTATTAATGAATTGAAATTTTGTTTTTTTTTGTATCTCTATGTTTATGTTTCTATTTTTATTACATTTTGGTCCGTCATAAATTTGGATCAGTGGCATCAAAGCAATCTTCTCCTTCTCTATTTTTTCTTCATGTCCCCAACGAGGTCGAGGTATAAGGAGTTGGTACTTGAACTAGTTCAGCCTTTGCAATACTATGCCCGGTAACATCGACCACCTCTCATGGTGGAAGAAAATAAGGATGAGGGAGAAAGATATCTTATCAAACTATTCCTCGAAGAATCTCTTGAGCTACAAAGTAAAGTTATGATGGAAAACTTTTCACATATCCTTGGCGTATGCCCACCAACGATGCATCCTCATCCAACAGTCACTTCGGAGGCGCCACCCACTTAGAGGTATAAGTAAACTTCAATATCCCTATATGCAAAGGTAAAATATTGGTATATGTGTTAGATAAATAGTTGAATCTATTGGAATGTTATTTTTCGTTCCATAGATTCTCCGATAGGGAAAATGTTACTTGTGCACTGCTTAAGTTTTCCCTCCATGTTAAGGATTGGTGGGAAACTTACTGTGAGAAAAGAGTCGATGAACCCTCTATGTTTACAATTGCCCACTCTTGGAACTCTTTTTAATATGCTATCAAGGAACAATATTACCTCGTGGGGGGCTATGAGGACAAGTACATACATTGTATCACACTATGGTAGCAAAGTTATCATTATCTGCATGTGCTCACAAATATCTTTCATACTCTACCCACAAAGTTGGGTATCAAAGACTCTAAGTGACATTTTGTGCTCAAGTGCAACAACTTTCTACAAAAATACATTTAGGAAGAAATGTAGTTCCTAGACATCTCCTCGCTTGGTGTAGCATATCGATATGCTGCCAAGATTGAACAAAAATTTAAACAAAAGAAGCGCGACTTTGGATCTATGAATTAGAAACAAGGAAAAAGTGCCCCCAAACAATAGAAAAAAGGGAAAAGCCAAGGTGGAGTGGCCCAAGAAAACTTGTTGAAGCCAAAAGAAAATAATGGCACCATGAAGACAAATAAGGACACAAGAAAGTGGTGTGAGTTCCACAAGAGCCCCACTCACAACACAAATGAGTGTCGCGCGAAGCAGTCATTAGTGACTGAGCTAAAAGCTTTAGAGTCTAATGTATTTTTTGATTCGAAACTAGAACCTGGCAAGGGGAAGTAGATTATTGACGCAGAAAATAATGCCACCATTACCACCACCAACTTCCAGTAGATTAAGCTCAAAGATCCAGAGGAGGGGGATCATCTCTTCCACTCATAGATGTGGGTGAATCATTCTCTACTGCAATTCATGGTTGACAATGGGGGCCAAAAGAAACTCATTTCAACAGAGGTCGTGAAGTAGTTGGGCTTACCAACCACACCACACTTGCAATCGTACACCATAGGGTGGCTTCATCAAGGACAAGATCTTTGTGTTAGCTAGTAGTGTTGCCTTCCTTACAACATCAAGCCCTTCACGAGTGAGGTATTATATGATGTTGCTCCTCTTGAAGTTTGTGATGTGTTATTAGGTAAACCATACTTGTGGAAGCATCATGTTGTGTATGAGTCCAGATTTTGCACTGTTATTATTACTTTGGGTAATAAGTTATACAAGATACCAGATGTAGCCCTATTTACTGCCATCTCTTTGATCTTTGTTAAGCAATGCAGTAAGATCATCTCCCAGAAAAAGAAAATTGTTTTCTTTCTAATTCACTCTTAAAGCAAGGGGAATATAGTGGCCACATTCATGGCCCTTGGGAAGGGTTCCCCCATGCAACAAAAGAAGATGGATAAGTGTGGAGTATCAAAGAAGGTATGTTTCGATGGTTATTTCAGTATCTTTTCATTAGAACTTATAAGCCTTTTGCATTAGAAACTTAGACAATAATGAGGATTTATAACGAAACACGTGAGATTAATAGGAAACGCTGATAATTGTCATTCCTATATGCAGGAGGGAGGAAAAATGGAAAGTAGCCATCCCAAAGGAAAAGACAAGGATGAACTAACTGTTGTCCCTTTGACGGGAGACCATATGCAAACCAGATCAAAACGGACCAACCCATGAAAGGAAGCGGAGATACCAGCTTGGAGCAGAAAAGGAAAGAAGTGACTCAGGATTAACGATTCTGCGAATCCCTCAGGATCTTAGATCCCGAGGGATCGCTATTTTATCTATTTCTGCATCTAGATATCTCCGTCATCATCCTTATATAAGGGATAGCATTGTTAGCTAGAAGAGGAGGACTTTTTATGTAATTTCTTTTAAAAAAGATCAAGACTATGATATTTATGTTCTGTTAAAGACTTGAGTTACTGTAATTCTACTTCATGCATTAATACAGACTTGGTTACTCTTTTATCTTTGAGCCTGGATCAATCTTAAGCGGTGTATCCCTGGAGGCTAAGGGCCCGGACCTGGAGGACACTTGCTCTTGTACCATTACGTGTGGTTTCTGTGTGGTCTGTTTATCGACATGATATGGTAATCTGTTGTGTTTTAAGAACATTTATATTACATGCTCTGTTGTGTTCAATTCATTTAATGCTCCTGCAAACAAAAAGTCTTGTATTGACGCTGCATCATGTTACCAATTATTTAAGTGTTGGTTAATCTCTACAGGATATAGTCATTCTATTACAAAGTTTTATGTGATTGTGTTTTAGCATTAAAACATTTATCTTGAAGAGTCTGATTTCACATAGTTATTGAATCCTTGGGTGTTGCTATTTTCATCTTGAGATGCAATCGTATGCTTCTATTTAGAGCGATAATAGAGTTAGATTAAGCACTTTGTTTTTATATGATTTTAATATTATTTCATCTTGGATCCATAGGCAGTGTTGTTCCATAGTATGTGTACGTTTTTTAAGAGTGAAGGATTGATGTTTTGATTGGAGTGATTGGAGTGATTAAATAGAGTTACAGCTTGACGAACTTAGTTGCTGTTCCATTTCTGAATTGCTGTTCCATTTTAGTTGCTGTTCCATTTCTGAATTGCTGTTCCATTTCTAAATTGCTGTTCCATTTCTGAATTGCTGTTCCATTCTAGTTGCTGTTCCATTTCAATTGCTGTTCCATTTCAAGATTGCTGATTTGCTGTTTTATTTACTTTCCATTTCTTAAGGACGGTCTTAGGCTGTAGTGAGCGTCAGCATCTGCTACCTGGCTCCTAGACCTCTAATCTGATCCCATCAATTGTGAAAGGGATGGGTTATTGCTACCGAACCCTTGACTGATGTGCTGTTTTATTTCATTGCTATTCTCTTTACTTGCCACTTCATTTCTATTTATTAAGGATGATCTCAGGCTGTAGTGAGCATCAACATCTGCTACCTGGCTCCCAGACCTTGGACCTGTTCTCATCAGTTACAAAAAGGATGGGTTATTACTATCGAACCTTTGACTGATGCATTGCTTTGTGTGATTTAGCCTTTTAAAGTAGTTAGGTTATAGACTCGCATCAATTTACTTTTGTAGTTTTAATCAACTGTACTACAAGCATGACTCTGACAAGTGCTAAGCCTCAGACCGAGACACTCTTTGAAATAACCAGACATTCCCGGATTGACATATTAATGTGAGGTAACTAGAGGTGAAAGAGACCCTTTTTATAGCTCTACATTTTGGCGCTGTTGCCGGGGAAAGAGTGTAGCCATTTGTTTTTTCAGGGTAGTGTACGAACTTGCTAGGAAATAATTGGGTTTTGAAAACAGAAGGTAAGAACCTACCTACGGAGCATGTAAAATCCCTGCTCCTTTGCCCGCTTTCCTGCAAATTTACTGCTATTTGCTTAAGAAGGATTTAGTAGTTAAATTGAGTGCATGACTAAGCAGAAAGAGCTGGAGAAAAATTCCAAACCTTTGCCAAAGCCAGAAAAAGCTAAGGGGCCGGTGACCCTTGGTCGATCAACCTTCATAGACGAAATCTATAAGAAAGCCGAATCTCAGCCTTCAATAGGACCCAGGAAATTTATTTCCAAACAGCCTACTAGTTCCCTTCAGACCACAGGTTCACCATCTGTAGCCTTCGCTGAGGTGCATAATCAAACTAACGAACAAGACTTTCAAGAAATTGAAAATTCTATTCCAGAATGATTGCAAGAAGGGAATTTCAGTAATATTTATGAAGGCGAAGGGGAAACAGGGGAGACTGAGGATCCGAGATCTCCTCTTAGGATAACTCAGCCATTGAATAGCCCAGACAAAGGGAGTGCGACAAAAATTATTATTGAAGGGACCCAATCCCCTCAGACAAAAATCCCAGATAGAGGAAGTGCTATTAAAACTGATCTTGTCAAAGCCATTCCCTCTCAACCTAAGAATACCCTCTTAGATATTCCGGAAGGTTATTGGCACATATTTGACCCAATGGATCAAAATTCGCCAAACACCCAAACCTCTACATTACAATACCCCATAGTGGATTCCGCAGCAAATGCCCCCATGAAAGCAATCCCCCTTCAACATATCCCTACATTTCACGGGCTTACATCGGAGGATCCAGATGCATTTTTATTTGAATTTGATGTACTGTGTAGGGGATATGATTACACCACTGACCCCCAGAAACTAAAACTATTCCCCTCTACTCTGAAAGGGGCTGCTTTAAGATGGTTTATGGGATTAGGTGGTGGGGTTATAAATAACTGGGAACAAATGAAAGAATCATTTTAAAAAAAATATCAAGACTATTGCAGGTCTAAAGAACTAAAAGATGAAATATTTCAGATGATAGCTAGACCAAATGAAACATTAGAAGAATATGTGGAACGTTTCTAGTATAATCTACAAAGATCTCCCTATGCATCATTGCCTTTGCTTGATAACGTGTTGAAAACAACATTAATAAGGGGCATGAAAGAGCAATGGATTGAAACATTAAACATTATGGGAAAGGAGATATTTATCAGGAAAGTTTTGCTGACATAATTGGTTTATGCATTAGGAGTTTGAGAGGCAGTACACGAAACAAACCAGCAGAACATGATTGGTTTGTAAGAGAAAACAAGATCCCATCAGAAGGAGTAACGCATGTGGAAATTGGAAATTTATTTGAAAATTTTGAAACTGATATACTAGGAACACTGACTACACAATTGGACGTTTTGCAGGCCAAGCAGAAGCAAATGGAGGTAGAATAGAATTTAGCAATCTTTTGCCCCAGATGCAGGAAGAAGCATAGCCATAAGGAGTGTCCACTAGATACAGTCCAGACATGCGCCATCTGTACAAGGGATCACTCTACAGAAAGTTGTCCCTCATTACCTGAACTGAAAGCGGTATATAAGGAAGCAGAAGAAGAACCAAAAGCAGTATATTTATTCAACCAACGTCGTCAGTGGTAGCCACGAAAAACTGGTATGTTTTTAGACCCAACTTCTTCTTTTCAGTATCCGCAATACAATGCTCAACAATATAATACATGGCAAAGTCAGTTTCAGCCCCCATTTCCAAACTGGTCATCACAGTCATATCCTTCTGCGAACTCGTGGCTAAATCAGATAAGCCAATCTGGTTGGTCGAATCCTCCTTATCCCCCACCATACTGGAAAAACAACCCATACCCACCAAAATGGACTCTCCCCACTTCACAAATCTTAGTCTGACAGACTAACTGGCAGAGGCCAACACAACAGCCAATAGGAAATATCCCTCTCCCTCAACCTACATTGTCAGCTTTACAGCAAAATCCCCAATCTAATCTGAGACCCCAACTCCCAGCCCAACCCAATCCCAATCCAAATAACAGACCGGTCCAAGCTCTCCAAATTTTAGAAACATCAGAAGAAGGACCCGATCTGAGGGAGTGCAATAATCTTCAGCTAAGATCTGGACATATTATCCAAACTGAGGGAAATAAAATAGTTCAGATTGAAGATTAGTTACCTAGAGAACATCTGTCATAAGAGGATGATGTGAATAGACAACAAATTCATAATCAAGCAACCACATCCTCTCCTTCGTTCCCAGAACGATTAGTCATACCTCAACCTATACAACAACCTAATTTTGACATTCTGGGAGAATTACAAAATTTGTACATAAAAATTCCATTCCTCCAGGCCATTCAAGACATCTCGATATACGCAAAAACTATTAAATAATTGTGCATAAAAAGACCAAGGAGGAATATAATAGATAATCCAAGAGTTCAAGTAGTCGGCACTTTATCTGACCTATTATCAGGAAAGGAAACACCCATTAAGTATGAAGACCTAGGAAACCCAATAGTAGCTGTTCAAATTCACGGTCAAACCTTGCCCAATGCCTTAGTTGATCTTGGAGCTGTAATCAACATATTGACAACCGCTACTTGTCAAAAGCTAGGCATTACATCTGCAGAACCCACCTCCACTCTGTTAGAGTTGGCTGATCGATCTGTGGTTAGGCCGGAAGGCATACTACATGATGTCATGGTCTCAGTTGACTCGTGGGAATACCCAACTGATTTTCTGATAATAAATCCTAAAACCCGACTTGATGGACATCCATTGATCTTAGGAAGACCTTGGCTCGCTACCGCTGATGCCTATATCGGCTGTCGGCAAGGGAACATGATCATAACCAAGGGGGTAGATATCAAAAATTTAGTATTATATCCCCCAGCGCAGCCAAGCATCACAATAGTTAAAACTAATAGGCACCCTGTATCATATCTTACTGATAACATTAGATCTACATTAACTATACAAGAAGCACTTGAGTTCAAAGACCAAACCGAAGATGATGCCATCAGTAATTTCATTAGTCAAACTGAACTCGCATCTCAGACCCAGTGTCATATGATAAAAGTAGCATTTGATAACAATGTAGAAGAGGAACCTCTGAAAGATACACATGATCACACAATCCCTGTCACTTCAGTTGCACATAGTAAAATTGTGGAAATTGAACCTGGAAAAACCTTAAACATTAACGCTGACCTTGCACTTGAACAAGAAACAAAGCTCATCTATATCTTAAGGAAATATAAAGAAGCATTTGCATGGGATTACCCTGATATGAAAGGAATTGACCCTCAATTATGTACACACCACATCTACATGGAAAATGATGCAAGACCTGTTAGGCAGCCCCAAAGAAGACTAAATCCTCATCTAAAAGAAGTAGTAAAAGCCGAGCTTCAAAAACTCTGATATGTTAACTTCATCTACCCTATCTCTGATAGTAAATGGGTCTCTCCGCTTGTGGTGGTACCAAAGAAGAATGGGAAGTGGAAAATCTGTGTGAACTATAGGGAGTTAAATAAAGCATCGCAAAAAGATCACTTTCCTCTCCCATTCATCGACCAGGTATTGGACACTTTGGCAGGGAAGAAATTCTTTTCTTTCCTCAATGGCTTCAGTGGGTATAGCCAAATACAGATTTCCCCTGAAGATCAGGACAAAACTACCTTTACTTGTCCTTGGGGAACATTCGCCTACCGAGTTTACCTTTTGGCTTATGTAATGCCCCTGCCACATTACGAACAGCAAAAGAAGTTGGCTTAGACTTAACTGAAGCACAGACTAATCGACTACAGCAGATCAATGAGCTGGATGAAGTTAGGCTCTTTGCACTTCAACGCACTGCTCTGATACAACAGCAGAGAGCTAAATGGCATGATGCTCTCTTTAAAAATAGAGTCTTCCACGAAGGAGATTGGGCTCTTTTATATAACTCCAGGTTTCAGGACTTCCCCGAGAAACTTCAGACTCGTTGGCTCGAACCGTATGAAATTCAGAAAGTACATGACAATGGTACCCTTACCCTAATTACTATTGATGGTTCTAGATATACCTTTAAGGCAAATGGCTATCTAGTCCGTCTCTATCGCAAACCACTTACTTGGGAGTCCTTCTGCCAACAACTATGCCAAGATTCAGATATGGAGATATTAGGGGAGGAAGACAAATCTTCCTCACCTGTAACTCACTAAGAAATTTACTTTTCCTTACAATTTGTACATAACTTCTTGAATTATTTTTGTACATATCTTTGCAACAGGTTTTGTTACTTCTGCTGTTCCTTTTTTTTCAAAAGGAATAGCACTTTTGGTTTTCTACTGTTCCTTTTCTAAAAGGAACAACACTTTGTGTTTTTTTGTTGTTCCTTTTCTAAAAGGAACAATACTTTGTGTTTTTGCTGCTCCTTTTCTAAAAGGAACAACACTTTGTGTTTTTGCTGTTCCTTTTCTAAAAGGAACAACACTTGTGATTTTTTCTGTTCCTTTTCCAAAAGGAACAATACTTCTGATTTTTGATGTTCCTTTTCCAAAAAGGAACAACACTTGAGATTTTTGTTGTTCCTTTTCCAAAAGGAACAACACTTGTGATTTTTGATGTTCCTTTTCCAAAAGGAACAACACTTGTGTTTTGCTGTTCCTTTTTGAAAAGGAACAACACTTGTGTTTTGCTGTTCCTTTTTCAAAAGGAACAACACTTTTTGCTTTCTACTTTTCTGTTTCCAAAAGAAACAACATTTGTGCTTTCTGCTGTTCCGTTTCCAAAAGGAACAACATTTGTGTGTTCTGCTACTCCTTTTTCAAAAGGAACAACACTTGTATGTTTCTGCTGTTCATTTTCCAAAGGAACGACACTTGTGTGTTTTTGCTGTTCTTTTTCCAAAAGGAACAACACTTTTGATTTTTGTTGTTCCTTTTCCAAAAGGAACAACACTTTTTGATTTGTGCTGTTCCTTTTTCAAAGGAACGACATTTGTTTGATTTTGCTGTTCTTTTTCAAAAGGAACATCACTGTTGATTCCCACTGTTCCTTTCTCCAAACGGACAAGATTTATTAACTGCTGTTGTGCCCTTCCTCGAAAGGAACACTACTTATATGATTTTGCTCTCCTTGTGAAACAACTTGTTCCTTTTACTATTCTAAATTAAGGATGCTTATTGCTAATGTTCTTTCAAGTTTTTTTGAATACGGCTATGCACTTATGTGATGGAAACAAAAGCACAACATACAGAAATCAGTAAATCATAAATCACTATCTTTATAAGAGACTGCCTTGAATTGGTGAAAGGATGCAGGGAAAGACATGCTTATTCATCATATTTTTCCGCCACTGTTCCACTAATTCCGTTCTGATTGGTTATCTATATCATGATGGTTCCTTTTTAATCCTCTCTAATTATCATTCAGCAATAAGAGCAAAGGATCTATACCTTTCTATTGGAATATTAAGACTTTTTACACCATTCCTACTCTTAAGGAGTGTTAAACCACCCTTTGTGTATAAACAAGAAAGGATTTTTATAAAAACAAGAAGAAAAATGGAAGCAAAATATGATTTCTAAATTGTCAAATTGCAGGATAGGAAGTCTCATTACGAGCTGGCCTACCATGATCATCAGGACGGAAGTGAAGTGGCATTCCCACTATGGCCACCACACCTGGGAAATGGTCCAAAAGGTATATCAAACAAACAACCTTTGGAACAGGAGGTCTCATCACGAGCCGACTTGCCCACTATTCACTCCTCCCTCGTGAATGGCATTATGACTAACTAGTCAACAAGCCAGCATAATGGCCTACATTTTGACATTACACAATGCTTCCTGGCATACACAAAGGACTATGGTTCTAGGGGTGAAACAAACAACTCTGCCAAGGTTATGGACACCTGTCGGTAGCAGAGCACTGTTAATGGTATTGAAGTCGTATTTTTACACCAATAGGTAAGAATATTGCATCCTCTTATTTCTTATGCCGTGGTAATTAATTATGTAATATTACCCAACCATATAACGCATGACTATAAATTATCACCAATCATTACGGAACTAGTGACAGTGACTGCATGAGACTCTCTATTTACGGCAAATGTCTTATCCCCGAAATTCCATCAAATCACCGCAGTCCCTTACGTATTAAAGCGATGGAACTTTATACCTCGATTTCAGTACTAGGCTGTTTTTGTAAGCATGACACATTGCCATACGCTATTCCATAAAGACCTTGCGGCAGAACATACGCTGCTCCTTTATTTGACGGTTGGGACAACCTATCACATTGTGGGGGGGGAGGTAACCTCATCATTCCCCAGAACATGTGTCAGTCCGTTATTTGAGAAATTGTGTACTCGGGCACATCACGGCTCAACAGTATTATGTTTTTCTATTTTTGTTTTCTTCTCCATGAGCTGCTGTTCGAAACCATTTCCATTGCATACGCCGTAGAATTAGAATTTGAACGAGTAATACGCTATCAACTTCTCTGCGTTTTCACAAACAGCTGCCGTTCCTTTGAGAATTTGCAGTAAAACTATGGGAGGAAGGTCAGTTCGCCGAGAACCGCAAGTATTAACTGTTTCGGCTGCAACCCGAAGAATCCTGAAGAAAGCAGGATGGTTGACCTATCTCAACCGCCTGAAGAAGTCCAATGAAACAGTAGCGATTGAATTTTTACAGAATTTGTAGGAAGATTATTCCACAGTAAGGGGAAGACGAATAACAGTCACCGATGACATAATAGCAAGAGTCTCGGGACTACTAGCCACTGGACCGGTATGGACGATAAAGAAGGAAAGGCTGCAGAAGATTTTAGAAATCTTTCAGGATGAGGGTCAGAGTTCGACAATTCAAGGAAAGGGAGTGCTGCCAACAACGCTAGGAGAGCCATGGGCAGAATTAGAAAAAATCATCCAAAGCTACATCACCTGTGAAGGCAGAAAAGACGTGGTAAGACCACGACATCTTAAACTCCTAGCTGTTTTAAAACAAAAATATTCTGTGAATTTACCTGCATTGTTGAATTCACTGCTTCATGACATTACACGAAGCATGAAAAGAGCACAACAAATAGAGTTAGTCGTTAGCCACCACGGATTAATTCGGTTGATAGTTAATTATAGTCTCACCCAATAGTAGAGCAGCTGGGAAGAACTAATTACCATCATCAATGGAGGGATGACCACATCTAGACACTCGAAAAAACAAAAACAAGTTGCTAGCACACCCCAACGTTCAGAAAAACTGAAGTAGGACACTTGCACAGCAGAGCAACTTGAAAAACAATATGGAAAACAGAAACATGAAACCGGCACACCCGAACAAACAGAAAAACGCAGAAAATCAGGACGGCTCGCATGGCTACGAGGGGGGCTGGAGAAGCCTTAGGAAGGCACGGGCCAAGCAATAGAAATCGAAGATGAGAAGTCTGCAGAGGCAGAAACAGAAGAAGAAGACAACGAGGAAGCAGAGCAGGCTGTAGAGACAGAGACAAAAGAAGAAAACGACGAGGAAGCAGAGCAGTCTGTAGAGACAGAAATGGAAGAAGAAGACAACGAGGAAGCAGAGTAGGCTGCAGAGGCAGAAACATAAGAAGAAGAAGAGGAAGTAGAGCAATTTGCAGAGAGAAAAGAAGAAAAGGATGAGCAATCCAAAGAAGAAGGAGATGAGAGAAAAGAAGCCGAGCAGTCCGAGCAGGGGGAAGGAATGGAACAGCAGGAAGGTAGCCCATTACAAGACCTGTTGGGGGAAGATGAATTGGCCAAAATTTTGGCCAATATGGGTGAATATGGCCAATCCCTAAGTCCATCAAACCTCCATGCTGTAGAAAAACCCCAGGAGAAAAATGCACCCGAGGAATCGCATGAAGAAGAGGTGGAAGTAGAAAATTTGTCCATTCATAATAAGAAGATATCAGAAAACACTGAGCAGGAACAACCCGTTCCTAATCAGAAGGCACCAAAAGAAAATCCGGAGGAAATAAGGGCAGAAGAAGAATTAGCCCAAGAAATAACATAACCAAGTAAGGTTCTTACGTCGGAACAACCACCCCAGGGAGAAAATTAGGAAGCTAGCCACAGTCCAAACCGCAGTGAGCAGCCTGTTGTTCTTTCCGAAGAGATGATGGAAATAAGAGAACTACGAAGGGAACAATGGACATTGTTGAACATAATAATCTAGCTTCATCAGCAAATTAGGGTCCTAAAGGCAAGGCAAAGGGTAAAAGGGACTTCAGGAAGAAAAGGTCTAACCACACCAGTAAGATCCCTTAAGGGCAAGAGGTGGAGGACCAGAATCCATCCCACTGCTAAAAACCCTGATAAAAGCCAAGCTGCTGTTCCAAATGAAGCTGAAAAGTAGACTGTTGTTCCAATTGAAAAGGAACAACAGTGGGTTGGAGTTCGTGTTAAAATCGAAAAGGATGGTAAGATGGTTCAGACAGAGGCACCACCTTCGGGAGTAATAAGGGTTCTGAACTCGAAGCAGCGCAATAAGAAAGTTCAAGTAAATCTCTCGGCCTCCACGATTGCATGGAAGAAGGATCCGAAAATGAGAACCCTTCACAAAAATTTGAAGCAGGCCCAGCAAGAAGCAGAAAAGCTTAGGGAGAAAACGGTCCCCCGGGAAAAATATGAAGAACTACAACAGCAGCTAAGGAATGTCAACTTATTTGAAAGCCAAGCTTTCGAAGGATGGCGAAGGGAACAAGAGAAAGTTGCAAAGGTAACTCGTAGATTAGATGTAGTTATCAAACAGATGGATACCTTGTGTTCCCTATACAATGACGTCCTAGCATGTAGAGCCCCTGCGAAGAACTATGCCCTATTTTTAATGGAAAGGTATTTACAATTGAAAATAAATGTTGTTAAAGCAGGTGCTCCCATACAAATTAACACTATAGATGATTTTATAAATTGCTGTAAAAATTATGGGGTAAAAGTGCAAAGGTTATTGTGTGAATTTTACTTGCATAACCTTGTACTAGAACAAGAGACCGAACTGAACCCTGGCCCTATTTTTGGGGACATTCAATTGCAAGCATTTATCTCATTTGCAGTCAATCAAATTAAATGGCTTAAAGCCTACAACGCTTTTCAAAGACAAGAAAACGGATTAGATTTATGGGTAAGAGTTGAGCCTAGAGACCTAGAACAGTTATGGAGGAGACATAGAAATCTCATGAGGGCTCCAGGAGTGATTGAAGCATTAGGACCCATGCATGAAGCAATCATTCGGTAGGGGCTTGAATACTTTTCCTCTATTAAAGACCCTACCGTTGAAGTAGCTAAATTTCGATATCGAATATCTAATCTGAACATCCAGCTCAGAGAACCATTTAAGTATGAGGATTTTAAACTTGCTGCTAACCGATTCCCCCTCTATGGTGAAATTTTTTTGAGGGCAGGGCCATCCTGGTTAGGATATAGGTTCCGGAGTCCAATCATTTGGCATCCTGCACCCGGATACCAAGCCCTATATGAGATGCTTGAGGGCCAAACAGGCCATTTCTTTGATCATTTAATTTTGCATCACAGTTGTAGGCCCCCACACGAGATTCCATCTCCAGCCTACTCACTCACTGCTTTGCATGTCAACTACAATGTTTTCATGAGGCCATGAAAAAGGGTAAGCTGGGCGGTGTGTGGAGTATCAAAGAAGGTATGTTTCGATGGTTATTTTAGTATCTTTTCATTAGAACTTATAAGCCTTTTTCATTAGAAATTTAGACAATAATGAGGATTTATAACGAAACACGTGAGATTAATAGGAAACGATGATAATTGTCATTCCTATGTGCAGGAGGGAGGAAAAACGGAAAGTAGCCATCCCAAAGGAAAAGACAAGGATGAACTAACTGCTATCCCTTTGACGAGAGATCGCATGCAAACCAGATCAAAATGGACCAACCCAGGAAAGGAAGCGGAGATACCAGCTCGGAGTAGAAAAGGAAAGAAGTGACTCAGGATTAACGATTCTGCGAATCCCTCAGGATCTTAGATCCTGAGGGATTGCTATTTTATCTATTTCTGCATCTAGATATCTCCGTCATCATCCTTATATAAGGGATAGCGTTGTTAGCTAGAAGAGGAGGACTTTTTATGTAATTTCTTTTAAGAAAGATCAAGACTATGATATTTATGTTCTGTTAAAGACTTGAGTTACTATAATTCTACTTCATGCATTAATACAGACTTGGTTACTCTTTTATCTTTGAGCCTGGATCAATCTTAAGCGGTGTACCCCTGAAGGCTAAGGGCCAGGCCCTGGAGGACACTTGCTCTTGTACCATTACGTGTGGTTTCTGTGTGGTTTGTTTATCGACATGATCTGGTAATCTGTTGTGTTTTAAGAACATTTATATTACAAGCTCTGTTGTGTTCAATTCATTTAATGCTCCTGCAAACAAAAAGTCTTGTATTGACGTTGCATCATGTTACCAATTCTTTAAGTGTTGGTTAATCTCTACAGGATACGGTCATTCCATTACAGAGTTTTATGCGATTGTGTTTTAGCATTAAAACATTTATCTTGAAGAGTCTGATTTCACATAGTTATTGAATCCTTGGGTGTTGCTGTTTTCATCTTGAGATGCAATCGTATGCTTCTATTTAGAGCGATAACAGAGTCAGATTAAGCACGTTGTGTTTATATGGTTTTAATATTATTTCATCTTGGATCCATAGGCAGTGCTGTTCCATAGTATGTGTACATTTTTTAAGAGCGAAGGATTGATGTTTTGATTGGAGTGATTAAATAGAGTTATAGCTTGACGAACTTAGTTGCTGTTCCATTTCTGAATTGCTGTTCCATTTCTGAATTGTTGTTCCATTTTAGTTGTTGTTCCATTTATGAATTGCTATTCCATTTTAGTTGCCGTTCCATTTTTGAATTGCTGTTCCATTTTAGTTGTTGTTCCATTTCAATTGCTGTTCCATTTCAATTGCCGTTCCATTTCAAGATTGCTGATTTGCTGTTTTATTTACTTGCCATTTCTTAAGGATGGTCTTAGGCTGTAGTGAGTGCCAGCATCTGCTACCTAGCTCCCATACCTCTGATTTTCTCCCATCAGTTATGAAAGGGATGGGTTATTGCTACCAAACCCTTGACTGATGTGCGGTTTTATTTCATTGCTATTCTCTTTACTTGCCGCTTCATTTCTATTTATTAAGGACGATCTCAGGCTGTAGTGAGCGTCGACATCTGCTACCTGGCTCCCAGACCTCAGACCTATTCTCATTAGTTACGAAAAGGATGGGTTATTATTACTAAACCTTTGATTGATGCATTTATTTGTGTGATTTAGCCTTTTAAAGTAGTTAGGTTATAGATTCGCATCATTTTACTTTTGTAGTTTTAATCAGCTGTACTACAAGCATTACTCTGACAAGTACTAAGACTCAGACCGAGACACTCTTTGAAATAACCAAACGTTCCCGGATTTACATATTAATGTGAGGTAACTAGAGGTGAAAGAGACCCTTTTTATAGCTCTACAATAAGGTCATGGAAGAATACAGGGACATATTCTCCTCACCCACAGGGGTACCTTTGCACTATCAGGTCAAGAATTCAGTTGATATGACTCCCAGAGAAACTTTAACCAATGGGCTGATATACCACTACTCTATTCTATAAAATGAAGAAATCAAGTGGTAGATCCAAGAGTTTCTGCAAAAGGGGTAGATCCGATCAAATTCCTCACCTTGTGGGAGCCCGATTATACTTGTACAAAAGAAATATGGAACTTGGATACTATGCATTTATTATCAACCACTAAAAAAAATCACTATGAGGAACATGTATCCAATCCCATAGATTGATGACCTTCTTAACCAACTCAAGGGGCCTAAGTATTTCAACAAGATTTATTTGAGGTTTGGCTATCACCAAACTCCAATAGAACCTATGGATGTATGGAAGACCAATTTCAAATCTAAGGAGGGCCTTTTTGAGTGGCTGGTCATGCCTTTCGGGTTGACAAATGATCCTGCCACTTTTATGAGGTTGATGGATGAAATATTGCTTCCATTAACCAACTCGTTTGTGGTTTTATATTTGGATGACATTCTCATCCTCAAAAATATTTTGGAAGAGCACCTACAACACATTCGATAGGTCCTTAAAACTTTGCGGCAACACAAACTATGTGTCAACTTGGAGAAATGTACATTTGGCATGAGTCAGGTCCAATATTTGGGCTACATCATTGATGAGAAAAGAATGCATGTGGATCCAACTAAGTTCCAAGTCATTTGGGATTGGCCAGCCCCAACAAATCTAACAAATCTCTATAGATTTTTAGGCATTGCCATTTTTTATCGGAGGTTCGTCTAGGGATTTTCTCATATCACTTAGCCTTTGAGTTAAGTTACCAAGGATGGAGTGAAATATTTTTTTTTTATAGTTCAAGTGCCAATAGAAGGCATTTGTTGAGCTAAAGAACCACCTCTTCTCTGCACCTATACTCACATTCCCAAACTTGCAACAACCATTTGAAATTGAGACAAACGCCTCTAACTATGCTATTGGTGTAGTTCTCACCCAACAAGGGCATCTAGTGGCCTATCATAGTGAGACACTTTCTAATACAATTTGGAAATACCCCACCTATCATAAAGAGATGTATTCCATTGTGCAGGTGTGCCAACAATGGAAAAATTACATTTTGGGGAAGGATATAGTCATCCACACAGATCACTAACCTCTTTAGTCTATCTAGACACAAGGGAAGTTGCACAACAATCATCATCAGAATTGTTCTAGATATATGCAACAATTTGACTTGAACATTAAATACAATAAGGGAAGCACCAATCATGTTGCAGATTGCCTTAGTTGGCCCCCAATTGTAGCATTGACTACTATTCTCAACTATTGTGGCCATGAGACCTTCAGATGGTTGCAATTATACATGAATGATCCAGATTTTTCCACCACATACCAAATGCTAGTGTATGGAAAGCAAGTTCTAGATTTCCACCTCTGAAATGCATTATTATTATACTTGGGCCACCTTTGTGTTCCTTCAAGTGAGCTTGCCAAGCTAATTTGGGAGGCACACTATAGTTGGATCGAATGACACTTTGGTGTGAATAAAATTGGGTTGTAATACAAAAGTATTTTTATTTTCCAAAACTCCAACAGGACTTTGGAAAATATATCAGATTTTATACTACCTGTGTCATCGCCAAACCAACCATCAAGAAACAAGGCCTGTAAACTCCTCTTTCTACTCCCAACCAACCCTGGGAATCAATTTCCATGGACTATCTCTTGGGAATCCCTTCTATCAATCATGGTAATGACCGTGTATTTGTGGTTGCGGATAGATTTTCTAAGATGTCTATATTGGAGACTTCTAAGTAGAGTATCACAGTAGAGGACACTTCCAAAATCTTCTTTGAATGAGTATGGGTACATTTTGGAGTCCCACAAACCATTATATTAGATCGGTATAGTAGGTTCCTAAGCACATTTTGGTTGACCCTCTGGACATTATTAGACATGAAGCTCACCAAGTCAACTATATTCCATCCCTAGACTGATGGTCAGACAAAGGTTGTCAACAGGATGATAATGCACATTCTACGCATGTATAAATTCAATCATCCACGAACCTGGGATGAGAGCCTTCCTTAGAGGCATCACAATTATAACATATCTCTCCATAGCTTGAATGGTCACAGTCCTTTTCAAGTGGGTCTGGGTTTCCAACCATTTTGTCTTATTGATGTTGGCATGCCTCGTGTGACTACATAGATTGAATCCACACATGTACAATCCAAGGTTGATAACAAAACATTTTTCATTGAATTCATCCAATACTGTTTTGAGTGGTGCATGACATCCGATAAGTTCAATGCCAAGTACAAGCAACGACATTATCAACATTGGGTGACACACAAGTTTCAAATGGGCGACAAAGTTTGGTTGCATTTTGCAGAAAGAATGCCTTACCGGAGACCATTGAAAGCTTAGACCACTATGATATGGGCCTTATGCCATCATCAAGGTTTAGGGAGACAATTCTATTGAGCTCAACATTCCCACATTCCTTGGCATACACCTAGTGTTCAATGTGGACTGCCTTCGGCCATACTTTTCATGAGCATTGGACACATCATGCATTGCAGAACAAATCACACTAGCATAGATAAACCTAGATTGCATGGAATAAGCAAAAATTGACCAAATAATGGACACATAGATTAATAAAACTTGCCATCAGAAGATCCAAGTATATCGAGTTGTCAAATCTGGCCAATTCTTGCACTAAGACAAGTGGCTCACCAGGGATCAAGTTCATGAAAGTTTCCCCATCTCATGGAGGCACTCCATGCAATGGGGACCATTGCTTCCTAAGGGGAATCCAGGTGGGTATTGGTGGCCACCCACCTATTACACTTGGACCCCCACCATTGTTTCTTTTAGTTTCCTTAATTGTAGAACAATTTATTATTTTTGGTAGTTTTTCAGGTCTTGAACTTCCAGAGTTGTTTTGAGGCCTTACACGAGGTATTTTTTTAAAACATTAAAAATATAAGCCTAACATATGGGTTTGTAGTACAAATTTGTAGTCCTTGAATAGAAATTTCTAATGAGGTATCGTACGTGTCAAATGAATATCGTATGCCAAGGTTACAACCCTGCAAATTTGGTGTACCAATTTACCCCAATAGGGCCCACATACTTTTGGTGCTTCATCTCTAGGGTTAGGCTTTTGGATGTTTAGGGTTTTCCATTGTTTTTAAATAATAAATAGGCCTTCAAGCCTCATTGTAACACAGTTCAAAAGGCATGTATCAACCACATCTCTTCTCACAGATAAGCTACCATTGTCTGAGCTAGTCTATTTCCATTCTGCTTGTAAACAATTTTCAGTATTTTGTTATTAATGAATTGAAGTTTTGTGTTCATTGTATCTTTCTATTTCTATTTATATATGTATTTCATTTTGTTCCTTCATAAATATGGATCAAAATAAGAATAAAATATATTTGTTTTTTTCTCGACGTTTCCCCCATCACCACAATCATATGATGAATTCATTTCATGTTTTTTTTGAATGTTTTCCCACATACCCATCCTCATGTTTTATTCATATTTCTCTCAATTTTTCCAGCCATCCCCACCATCATGTTCATGTTTTTCCCAATGTTTCCCCCCACCCAAAATTATGTGTTCAACTAATGTTTTCTCATTGTTTCCCCCCACCCAAAATTATGTGTTCTACTAATGTTTTCCCCAATGTTCCCCCCCATCCCCGCACTCAATTAATTCTATTCGTGTTTTTCCCTATGTTTCCACAAATCCCCACCCCGAGTTAATTCTATTCATGTTTTCCCAATGTTTCCTGCCACACCCACACTCATGTTAACCAAGGGTGGTAGTGGGGCCGGTGGGGGGGAGAGGGGGAGTGGATTGGGAAAGACATTAATAGAATTGTCGGTGGGTGGAAACATTGGGAAAGCCATGAATAGAATTGGTGGGGGTGGAAGAAAACATTAGGAAAAACATGAATATAATTATATTCATGTTTTTCCGAATGTTTCTTCCTACCCCACCCTCATATTATATTCATGTTTTTCTCAATGCTACCACTCACCCCTACCCTCAATCTTATTCATGTTTTTCCCAATTTTTTGCCCCACCTCCACCCTCATAATTCTATTCATTTTTTTCCCAATGTTTTCCCCCCATCCCTATTGAATTTTTTTAATATGGTTGGTCTTGATAATGTATATTTGGCCACTTTATGTATTTATATTGATTATTGTAAAACATATTCTAAATTATAGAGTCAAAAGAAATATATATTTTGAGTCAAGTCCCATTTGGACTTTTGAAAGAAGAAAATTTAAATTTGAAAATTTTGGTTCCAAGTTTTTAAATCCAACCTCCCTCTAATTCAATTTGGCTAGGTAGATTCAAAACCACTTTACCTAGGAAGAACATTGTATAAAGGCAACTCGACCTCCCTCTCAAGGTACCAATTCACACTCTCCCAAGAAGACATTTTTTGGGCATCCTAGTGAAGATCAATAAAGACAAGGATGAAAAAGAAGGGCACATTGGATCTCTTCTCTCTCTCTCAAGATCACACGTTTGGATACACTCTCTCTCTGCAGTTTGTATATTTTTGGGCAATTTTTGTTGCAGGGGCTAAAATTTCTTGGCAGTTATTGGGGGTTGGAATTTGGGGATTTTGGAAGTTGCAAGAGGGCCAAAATTCTAGGTCAAATCAGGCAGAGTGAAGTGTTGGATCAGTTTGGGAGGCTTGACTTGGACAATTTGACCAAGTGTTACCTAGTTAATGACTAGTATGTCTAGGTGTGTCTCTTGTTGAACAAAAGAAAATTTCTATTGAAAATGTTATTGGGTTTTCCCCTTGTCCATATTCTTAGGGAAAATCTTGTTTTCTCTTTGTGCAATGTGATCTCTAATGTTATACTATTATTGTATGGTTGAAATTATGAAGTATAATGATTGAATGATATATTAGAATAAATAAAATAAGATCGACATCAAAAGTAATCATCAATTTTTTATTCAAAAATATTGTGCTAGTCTCTATTGCACCTAGAAAATTCAACATGGTATTAGAGCTTTGTTGAAGGAAGGAACATTGATATCACCTTTGAAGAAACCCTAGATTAAGATCACCATTATTGAATTCCTTCTTGTCGACTTGAAGCCATTTCTTCTTCTATGAAATCTGAGAACAAGTTGGAATGAGCCTCAAACTTTAGAGCTTAGAGGCTTAGAATTGATGTTATCCTTGCAATGAAAAAAGTTTTGGATATTGTGACAGGAAAGGCTGTAGAACCAAAAAACACTATAGGAAAGAAGAAGTTTAAGGAATATTACATCACTACCATAAGACTTATCGTGGACTCCATTAAATACCATCTAACTCCATATATTACAAAGCTTGATACTTCTAGGAAGATGTATGGTGCCATAACTAATATATTTACTGTCAAGAATGTTCGTCAAGGCATGAGCTTGAATAATGAGCTTCGTGATGTAAGGATGAAGAATGATGACACCGTGGCTTCGTATTTCATAAGGATTTCACAAATAAAATAAAAAATTCAAGTAATTGGAGATACTATTTCTGATAACAAACTTGTGACTACAATACTCAATGGTCTTCCTAGATCATGGGATGCATTTTCAGTAAGTAAAAGAAGTTAGAAGGAAGATACTTCGTTTGAAAAAATATGGACCTCTTGTGCTCAAGAAGAATCAAGGATTATATCAAGAGATAAAAAGGAAGAATCTTCTCAAGAATTTGCATCTCGTTTCAAGAATAAAGGAAAGAAGAATTTTGGCTTTCAACAAAAGAGGTTAGGAAGAAGATCATCTCCTTCCCAAAAAAAGGATATGTCAAATATTAAATGTTATGGTTGTCAAAAATTTGAACATTATAAAATGGATTATCTTGAGATGGATACTATTAAAAAGAGAAAGGTAAAACAAATTCTTGTGTATCTGACTTTGAAGATGAACATCTAAATAAGCCTGAAGGTGAAACATACACACACACACACACACACACACACACACACACACACACACACACACACACACACACACACACACACACACATACACACACACACACATACACACACACACACACACACACATATATATTTGCTCTTTTTTTTTTTCTTTTCCTGCACTAACGGGTTTTATTTCAAATGATGATGATATGTGGCTGGTAGATAGTGGCGCATCAAGACATATGACTGGAGATCATGGAAATATGACTAACATGATGGAAATGAAGTTATCCTAAAGGGTAGATCTTGGAGACAACCACAACTATGAAGTCAAAGGAATTGGAAAGGCATCCATTGAGCTGGAATATGGTAAAAATGTTCATCTCAACAATGTTTTCTATGTACCAAGTTTGAAAACTAATTTGGTTTGTATTTACTGTTTATAAGATAAAGGAGATAGATTAGATTTTGTGGATGGAAACGTACTTGTATGGTCCAAGAGATCTAGTATAGATGATGCTAGGGTTATCAGGATTCGTGAGGGAAGATTGTATAGGCTCATGAGTCAACTAGCTCAAGCCCTACTACAAGATGAAATTAATCTAAGTGAGATATCGAATGGGAGATATGATCCCCTTAATTATATAGAAGTAACTGAATTAAATAAAATAGTTTAAGGTATTACTAAATTGAAAATAAATCATGAGGGTGTTTTTAAAGGTTGTTAACTTGGAAAGAACACCAAGAAACCATTTCCAAGTAGTGACAATAGATCTAAAGAAGTATTAGATTTGATTCACTTTGATGTATGTGGCCTGATGCCTGTGATACCACTTGGAGGTTCATTATACTATGTGACATTTATTGATGACTTATCTTAAAAGACATGGATCTATCTCATGGGGACAAAGGACGAAGTTTTCACTAAGATTCAAGAATTCAAAGTTGAAGTGGAAAACTTAATAGGTAAGAAGATCAATATTTTGAGATCTGGCAATGGAGGAGAGTACACCTCAAAAAAACTTGTTGCTTTCTATAAGAACATTGGGATTAAGAGGGATTTGATTGTTCCAGATAATTTGCAATAGAATGGTGTAGCAGAACAAAAGAATAGGTCCATTGAAGAATCTATAAATGTTATGATTCATGATCAAGATTTTCTAATGTTCTTATGGGGAGAAGCGTCATTGATAACCATATATATTCAAAATAGAGGTCCTCATCAAATTCTGGAAGATATGACTCCTGAAGAAGCATTCTCTAGACGAAAGCCATAGTTTGGACATATGGGAATATTGATTGCCCTGTATACATTCGTGTTCCTAAGGATAAAGGGAACAAATTAGAACCTTTAGGAAAGACATGCATATTTGTTGGTTATGGTGAATCATCAAAGGCCTATAGAATCTACATTCTAGAACAACGATGAATTGAGGTCAACTCGGATGACACCTTTGATGAGAAAGTTGCATATTGAAAGTCTAAGGAAATCTCCATGGATTTCTATGATGAATTAAAGCGAGAGGCTTCGAAGGAAGATAATTCGAGTTCTACATAATGTCATGAAGAGCCATAAGGGCCTTATGCACTAGCATAACCAATTTTTATTCTAGAAATAAAAAAGAGACCAACATGGCTTAGATCTACATTGGAAGAAGAAAAAGGACATACAACTCTAGATGGCACATCTAGAGAAATTAAGAAACCTAAAAGGTTTTCTACCAATGAAACTCTTATGGCCAACCCTATTGATTCAGAGCCTTCCACTTGTTGGGTTGTGTTATATTATTTCCACGACTAGCTCCCCTAGAGGAGGGGGTGGAGCCCCCCCTTCGTTGTGCCGACTACACAGTGGGGGGTGGTTAGCCCTCTCTACAGGGTTCGAGGCAGTGTGCCAGGGAATTTTTTTTTGGGGACCTTATATTAGGTGGGAAAACCTACCTATGGTTTTGTGCATGGATTTCATACATGGTTTTGGGCGCGATGGTTTTTGGTCCATGCTATTGGATGCTTCTACATGTATATATATGTATTGTAACATTGAAAGGAACATAATGAAAAATAAATATGGTAGTCCTGGTTTTTAGATCCAAGGGAAAATCTTTGTGTATATTTGTTGTATGTGTTATGCTCTCGCTATTTTTTATTTTTTGTGTTTTAGAATTCATATGCAGGTAATTTTTGTACGGGGTTAAAACCTACATTTGATATCAGAGTTGTTTTGGATTCAAGGGGGTGCCTTTGTTGTTGAGGGGTTTCACTCGGGCCTATGGTAGACCCTGTTTAGTGGGAGATCTATGGAATTGATTCTGGTGGTGAAAGAAGATGGGGAGCAGTGGAAAGATAGAGATCAAGAAATTTAATGGTCAGAGTTTTGAGTTATGGAAACTCAATATGGAGGATTTGTTGGTAGATAAAGATCAGTGGATCACGATAGATCCGGGTACTAAACCAATGGGAGTGTTCGATGAAGAATGGAAGAAGTTGGAACAGAAGGCAAAGAGTAGAAACAATTGTGTGTCTCAGATTTAGTATTGATGAATGTATCAAGGGAAGCAATGACTAAGGCTTTGTGGGACAAGTTAGGGACTTTGTACCAATCTAAGTCTCTGGTGAATAAACTATTCCTATGGAAAAAGATGTATAACCTAAGGATGAAAGATGGAGACTTAGTGTCAGAGCATCTGGACCCATTTAATTCTATGGTAAGTCAATTATTATCTTTTGATATTAAAATTTCAAATGAAGATAAGTGCTTCAGTTTGTTGTGTTCTCTACCAGATTCGTGGGATAGTATGGTTATTAAATAGGTAGTAATGCAACTGCCTTGCAGTTTGATGAAATAGTCTCATCCTTACTGATGGAGGAGATGAGATAGAAAAATATGGAGAGCTAGAATGGTGATGCCTTGTCTGTACAAGGAAGGTCCCAGAATAGAAACACAAATAAGTCATCGAGTGGGAGATCTAAATCTCCAGGAAAACCAATAAAGGTGTGCTGGTAATGTGGAAAGGAAGGGCACTAGAAAAGGAACTGTAAATCTAAAGCTCCTGAAAATGGAAAGGGATCTGATGATGCTTCTTTTGTAGAGGTGAAAACCACCTCAGATGAAGGTGGGGATTTGTACTTGGATTCTTTAAGTACACATGTAGAGCATGAGGCATAGTTGATTGACTCAGGTGGATCCTTTCACTTTACTCCCCAGAGAGAGTGGTTCTGTGAGTATGAGAAATATGATGGTGGTGATGTCTTCTTGGGGAATGACAACAAGGCTAAAATCATTGGTCGTGGAAAGGTTAAGTTTATTTTGCAAGGTGGAAGGATTAGAACACTTCCGGGTGTTCTGCATATTCCTGTATTGGCCAGAAATTTGATTTTTGTAAGCAAGCTGGATGATGCAGGTGTAAAAATAGTGTTTCAGAAGGATACCTACAAGAAGGTTCAGGGAGCACTGGTATTGATGTGGGTATTTCGGATTGGAAATCTGTACAAGCTGCAAGGTAGGACTGTTATTGATGGGTGCAACAGTTCTGTGGTTCCTGAAAGTGGTGCTGAAAATCTAGTGGTCTCTAGAGAAAAGGCCATGCTATGGCATCAAAGGCTTGGACATATTAGAGAGAAGGGCCTTCGAATACTTCATGGTAAAGGTATGGTAGAAGGTATGACTAATAGCTCTCTGAATTTTGATTTCTGTGAAAATTGTGTATATGGGAAGTAGAATCGGGTGAGTTTCCCCTTCAGCGGTAAGAGGGTGAAACAAATATTAGAGATTTTGCACAATGATGTGTTTGGACTTGTGAAGGTTCCATCATTGGGTAAGTCTATGTACTATGTATCATTTATAGATGACTTCTCAAGGAATACATGGATATATTTCCTCAAGAATAAATATAAAGTCTTTGATAGGTTTAAATAATTTAACGCTATGGTGGAAAACTAGACAGAGAAGAAGATAAAGGTGTTCAGGATAGATAACGGTGGAGAGTTTTGCAAGAAGTAATTTGAAGAATTCTATAAGAAGTGTGGTATATCATGGCAGAAGACTACTCCATACATGCCTGAGAAAAATGGAGTTGCAGAGAGAATGAGCAAGACGTTGATGGAAAGGGCAAGAAGCATGCTCAATGGTGTCAGGTTAAGACATGAATTCTCGGCAGAGGTGATGGAGATAGCATGTTACCTGGTCAACAAATCACCTTCATCAGCGTTGGAGGATAAGACTCCACAAGAGGTATGGACTGGTAAAAAACCCTCTCTTTCAAATCTGAGGGTATTTGGATGTGATGCATATGTGCATGTTCCAAAGGAGAAAAGAACAAAGTTGGATAGTAAATCTAAAAGGTACATCTTTATTGGGTATAAGGATGGTTTAAAGGGTTATAAGTTTTGGAACCCAGTAACAAGGAAGGTTGTGTATAGCTGAGATGTGGTGTTCAGAGAAGTGAAATTTTTTATTAAACATGAAGTTCAAACAAAGGAACCTGAGAATATAGAGTTTGAGCTTAAGTAGGAAGAACTAGACTCTACAACAGAAGAGGAATCAAAAGATGAAGAGCCACAAACTTCGGTTGTGAGAAGATTAGTTTGAGAAAGAAGGTAGCTAGAAAGGTATAGTCGATCTACTTTCTGTTCAAATTTTTCTTTATCTATTACTGATGATGATCCAAAAGCTATGAAGAAAGTAGTAGATTCAGAGGATGGAAAACTATGGAAAGAGGCCATGGTTGATGAAATGGAACCTTTGCACATAAATGAGGCTTGGGATTTGGTGGAGTTGCTGACTGGAAGGAAACCCATTGGAAGCAAATAGGTGTTCAAGAAGAAAATGAATGCAGAAGGAATGGTGGAGAAATAAAAAGCTTGGTTGGTAGCAAAAGGTTATTCCCAGGTGTCAGGAATTGATTTTGGTGATATTTTTTCTCTTGTTGCCAAGGTAGATTCTATTAAATTACTTTTATCTATTGTTTTTGGTTTGATTTTGAGGTAGAATAGATGGATGTGAAGGCAACATTTCTTCATGAGGATCTGGAAGAGGAGATCTACATGAAGCAACCTGAAGTCTTTGCGGTGAAGGGTAAGAAATAACTGGTATGCAAGTTAAAGAAGTCTTTGTATGGGTTAAATAGTCACCAAGGATGTGATATCGAAAATTTGATACATTTATACGGGGACTTGGCTTCACTAGTAGCAAAGCAGATCACCGTGTGTATTTTAAATTAATTGGTGACTGTGTTATTTATTTGGTCTTGTATGTGGATGATATGTTGTTGGTTGGAAATGACAAAGAAATTATCCAGGATTTGAAGACCCAATTGTCCTCTAAATTCGACATGAAAGTTCTTGGTGCTGCAAACTATATTTTGGGCATGGAAATTAAAAGAGATTGGGCAAAGAGGAAGCTCATGTTAAACCAAAGAAAGTATTTCGAGACAATACTACAGAGGTTTAATATGCAGGATAGTAAACAAGTGAAGGTTCCTATTCCTGTAAATGTGAAATTATTTGTTGAACAATGTCCCAAGACACAAGAAGAGGAAGAGGACATGTCCCGTGTTCCATATGCAAGTGAAATCGATAGCCTAATGTATGTGATGGTTTGTACTAGACTAGACATTGCACATGCATCAAGACTATTGAGCAAGTTTAAGTCAAAACCAGGGAAGGAGCACTAGACAACAATGAAGTGGGTTTTCAGGTATTTGTGTGGCACTAGTGATTATGGTTAGTGATACCAAGGAAGACTAGGATATGACAGAGTGTTGGATATTCATGGCTTTGTTGACGCAGAATGGGCTGGAGATCTTGATCAGAGAAGATCCATAAGTGTGTATGTGTTTAACCTATTTGGATGTGCAGTCAGTTGGATGAGTAAGAAACAATCTGTAGTGGCACTATCAACTACAGAGGAAGAATACATGGTAGCCACTCATGCAAGCAAGGAAGCAGTTTGGTTATAGAGATTGTGTTCAAGTATGGGGTTAGTACAAGGAGCTATAAGGATAAAATGTCACAACCAAAGTGAAATTTTCTTAGCTAAGAACCCTGCTTATCATTCAAAGACAAAGCACATTGATGTTCAGTATCACCTTTTGAGCGATATGATAGAAGACAAAAAGGTGTTGCTGGTAAAGGTGAACATTTTGAATAATACTGTAGATGTACTGACAAAATCTGTGAGCTTTGAGAATTTCTCTTGGTGTAGAGAAACAATGGGCATTGCAGGGCTAGATAAATGACTAAGCTCCCCTATGGCCTCTTGTGGAAAGAAAAAAACAAGTGGGAGAATGTTGGGTTGTGTTATATTCTTTCCACTGCTAGCTCTCCTGTGGCCTCTTGTGGAAAGAAAACAACAAGTGGGAGAATGTTGGGTTGTGTTAAATTCTTTCCACGACTAGGGGGGTGAAGCTCCCCCTTCGTTGCACTGACTGCATAGCAGGGGGGTCATAGGGGGTTTGAGGGAGGCGGTTAGCCCCCTTGTACAGGGTTTGGGGCAGCGCCCTAGAGAATTTTGTTTTTTGGACCCTATATTAGGTGGGCGGACCTATCTATGGTTTTGTGCATGGTTTTTTCACATGGTTTTGGGCGTGATGGTTTTTGGTCCATGGTATTAGATGCTTCAACATGTATATATATGCATTGTAACATTGAAAGGAACATAATGAAAAATCAATCTGGTAGTCCCAGTTTTGGGATCCAAGGGAAAATCTCTGTGTATATTTGTTTGATGTGTTATGCTCTCGCTATTGTTTATTTTATGTTTTTTAGAATTCGAATGTAGGTAATTTCTGTACGGGGTTATAACCTATGCCACTTGTGAAGGAGAAGCTAGCCAAGAAGTATCGAAGGAGGCCATGAATGAAGAATATCAATCCATCATGAATAATGATATCTGGGAGATTGTGCCAATTTTAGAAGGGAAGTTTCTAATGACTTTCAAGTGGATAATCAAGATCAAGTATGCTACAAATGGAAGTATTGAAAAATACAAGGCTTGATTCATGGCTAGGGGGTTCTCCCAAAAAGAGGGAGAAGATTATGATGAAACCTTTGCTATAGTTTTTAGGGACACCTCCATTAGATCTATTATTGCTTTTGTTGCTTCGTTGGTTGATGGAATTCACATCAAATGGATGTGAAGACTACTTTTCTCAATTGAGTGATTCAGGAAGAGGTGTACATAGAGCATCCTCAAGGCTTTCAGGTGCATGGAAAGGAATATCATGTTTGTAGGTTAATGAAGGCATTGTATGGACTCAAGAAAGCTCCAAGAGCTTGGTATGCTAGAATTGATAACTATTTTAAGAGAATAGGATTTGACAAGAATAATTCTAATCCAAACCACTATTTTAATGTTGTGAAGAATGCACCTATGATCCTATTGCTATACGCTGATGATTTTTTTTAACATGTGTCGAGCCTCTCATCATTCAGTGTAAAAATGAATTGGATTTTGAATTTTTTATGAAGGATCTTGGCTTGATGAATTATTACTTGGGACTTGAAGTATGGAAAAAACTCGGCGAAGTACTCCTTGGTCAAGGAAAGTATTTTATTGAGATTCTTCAAAAATTTGGCATGATGGACTATAAATCCATGGCTACTCCCATCGTGAATAACTTCAAAAAGTTAAGAGGATATAAATCTAGATTGGTATATCCATCTATGTACCAACAATTGAATGGCTCTTTGATGTATTTGGTTAACACTAGGTTAGACACTTGCTTTGTATCAAACACATTGAGCCAGTTTTAAGTGGTACTAAGTGACAAGCCTCATTAATAAGCACATAATAAGGCCCATTTGGCCTTCCTTCAACCTATATTTACCTCTTTCATCTCAATCAATAACATATTTTTGACTCTAATGTGTTTATTAGGAAGACTAAATGATGCTTGTGATATCTCGTGGCCTAATGTGATTAATGTGTAGGAAAAGAGTGAATTTTAGTTCATTTACTATGCAGAGATATGTTGGAAGCAACTGGAGAATATGTATGAGTATTTTCCCCTACGTTTACTCACCTACAACTCGACTTTCTTCATGACTTTACTCACCCAAAATTCGAATATCTACTAATAGCTAATGCACTCAGAAACTGTGAGGATCTCAGGGATCTAGATCCTCCTTTCTAAGGCTTTTGGAGGCAAGAATCCCTCTTTCCAAGGATTTCATCCCTCAATCATTTCTTTATAAGGAATCTTAAGGGCTCAATAGGATTCAAACTTTTGGAGAAGATAGAGACTACAAAGATCTAGGAACTCGAACTTGTCATTTTCATTCCTTTGTCATGTACTTGAGCATTATTTGATGTTAATGAGAAAGATTTTGTTATCTTCAATCTAATATTGTTTTCTAGGGTTGAGACCCCTTGGGTGGGGGCCCAACCACTAGATTCTAGTCTCTCTCATGTTATTTTACTTATGCATTTTCTTTCCTAGAAGAATTTTCATCCTTTATTAGCATAATTTGTTTATGAAAAGTTCTTGTACAGGTCTATCTACCACCTTTGTTTTGGGAAGTGTGATTGAGGATAATGTGTTGGCAAGCTAAAATATAGAGTTACTTTCCTTTGTAGTTGTTAGATCTCGGATTATCATTTTTCATGTATCTCTTTTTTATATAGATTAGTGATAGGTTTAGTAGTTTATTTAAGCATAGGAGGCATAGTCCCTTGTGGATGAATATATTGCAAAGACTTCAAGATAGGTTTTCTTTCAATGAAATAGTTATATTTCAAATAAAATTTAACTAATCCTTTCTTTGTCATTTCAATTTCCTGCAATTTACATTGTTAACATGCCCTAGTTGTTTCACAAAATTGAGTGTCTTTCTGTGGTGTGCTAATACTATTTTTGATTTGTAGGGTTAGAATTATAGTTCACACTCCTTATACTACCACCATATCCTTCCTTTCTACATCAACAACTCTTTCAAAACATTGTTCATCGAGAGGACATCTATGGTTTGTTGAAGGCCATCGTGTGTATTGTTCCTTGTGCAAGATGGGCCCCTTAAGGGTACTAAGCTTGGAAAGGGAAACATACAACCTTATCCTACCTTACACTACCCTTTCCCACCTTCATATTTCATTTATCACTCTTACAATTCTCACAGGCTTAATCTTGTAGCAAAATAGGGAAATCTTGTAGCATCCTGCAACATTCTTGTGGCATTTTGCAGCAATCCTATAACATCTTGTAGCACAGTGTAAAATCCATCCAAACTTGACCACAGTTGTCCTTGAAGTTTGATTTTCACTTACAAACCATGAATAATATCCCCAAGGCTCTGAAACCATGATTTAGGAAGACCAAAGACCACTTAGGACTTGCCTTTTTACTACTGCAACACATTTTAGCAATTAGGGTTAGTAGACAGGTTCATGAATTGAATGATATAGTGATTATTTTAATGATTACCTTATGAAGCACCTAATGAACTATGTTACTAAATATATTATATTTAGAATTTAGTGATTAAAATTGATTACATGCTCTTTTCCTTATGCAAGGTAGATTAGGTTTTGATCTATGTTTCTTAAGCTAGGGTTACTATTTCAAGCATTGTTATTTCCTATGCATAGACTAGGTTTCCTTTTAATACAACATTTACATTCTGCAAATAGATTAATGTTTAAATTTTTGCAAGTAGTGTAGCCTTTCTATTTCTATAAGTAGGTTAGTATTTACATTTGAGCAAGTAGGCCATTATTTAAATGTCTACAAAAGAATCATTTCTATTTTGCAATCGGAGTAATATTTTCATTTCTGCAAATAAATTATATCTTTCCTTTCATGAAGTTTCTTTCCTTGCAAATGTAGATTTAGTTGATATAGTGTTCTTTGTATACGTTGGTCTCGTCCATTTCTTCAAAGTGACTTGAGTAGATATTAGCCTACTATGCATATAGTACTGCCACCTCTTAAGTTTGTATGAACCCCGAGTTGATTATTAAAGTTGGTAACATTAGGAGTTGCAACACTCTTGTTGCAATACTGAATCTCATCACTAAGTCATGAACATTGGATCGCAACAAATCACATTTTGAGATATATACATGGCACTGTGAACTATGGCTTGACATATGTTGCAAACGAGGTTGTACAACTTTAGGGATATACAAATGCTGACTTGGTAGGAAGTTTTGATGATAGGAAGAGAACTTCGAGGGTATGATTCACGATGGGCTCCGTCTGATATCTTGGATGAGTAGCATGCAAATATCTATCACACTTAGCACTGCAAAATAATAATACATTGTAGACAATGAAGCATGTACAAAAGCAGTGTGGCTTCGAAAGTTGTTTGCAGGATTGCTTGACCAAGACTCGCTGGAACCAATCATGATACACTGTGATAATCAAAGTTGTGTGAAGTTGTCAATGAATATTGCGTTCCATGACAGTTCAATGTATATTTAGATAAAGTTCCACTACATCCATGACATGGTACAAAGGAGAGTGATAAGGCTCGAGTACATCACCACTAATGAGAAGATAATTGATATTTTGATGAAAACATTGCCTAGAGAGAAGTTCGTGTACTTCAAAAACAAGTTGGGGCTTGTCGAGAATACCCCTCTTATTGAGAGGGAGTGTTTAGTTGATATCAGTATTGATGGACATTCTCTCAATAGGGAGAATGGTTTGAGAGGCCTAGAGTGCTCACCAGATAGGGTTGATTGAGTGCCTCTTAGTGAGAAGACTCGATTACTCACTATGAAGGGTTGAGTAACGTCTCGACCCAATAACACACCAAGAAAGGGTGGAGTGAGGTCTTTCAGTATTTGTACCTAATCATACACTAGGGAAAGGTGTAGTGAGGAATTTCAGTATTTGGACTCATTGACACACCAGGGAAGGGTGGAGTGAGGCCTTTCAACATCTAGAATTGATCACTAACCAGGGAAGGTTTGGGTGATTTCTTGGCTGAGAGTGCTCAACATGAAGGGTGAATGAGTGCTTGCTAGTTGAGTTAGTATCTCAAAATTTTGGACTAGTGTCAGAACTTTGGAATTTGAGGATTAGTCACTCTAGAGGAGTGAGTCCTGATATGTTGATGATAAGACATGGGTTAGGTACCAACCAAGATATGGCCACTAGCAAATGTTGATGGTAGATTTCAATGTCGATGATGATTTGACATAACATTTTCTTAGAGAATTTTTTCAACTTAAGAACAATTATGACAATCACTCTAAATACCTCCCTAGTTAAGAGGAAGTGTTGAATTTTATGTAACTATGGTTGGTCTTCATAATGTATATTTGGCCACTTGATGTATTTATATTGATTATTTTAAAGCCTATTTTAAATGCTAAAGTCAAAATAATATTATATTTTGAGTCAAGTCCCATTTGGAATTTTGAAAGAAGAAAAATTGAATTTGAAAATTTGAAAGTTTTGGCGCCAAGTTTTTTATGTTGGCCTCATCCAAGTCAAGTCGGCCTAGGAAAATTCAAGCCCATTTGACCTAGGAATAACACTATATCAATGCATCTCAACCTCCCTCTTAAGCCACCAATTCACACCCTCTCAAGAAGAAAGTTTATGGGCATCCTAGCAAAGATCAAGAAGGACAAGAAGGAGGAAAGGAAGGGTGAATTGGATCTCTTCTCTCTCTCTCTCTCAATATCACACGTGTGGATTTACTCTCTCTCTCTCTCCCTCTCTCTGCAGTTCACATATTTTGGCTACTTTCTATTGCAGGGGTCAAAATTTCTAGGTAATTTCGCAAGGCCAACATTTTGGGATTCTAGTAGTTGCAAGAGGGCCAAAATTCTTGGTTAGATCAAGCAGAGCAAAGTGCTAGATCATGTTGGGAGGCCTGAATTGGAGGGTATGACTAGGCATGACCTAGTTAATGAATAGTAGGTCTAGGTGTGTCTCTTGTTGAATAGAATAATTTCTCTATTGAAGAGGTTGTTGGTGTTTTTCACTTGTGGGTTTTCCTATGGTAAATATTGTCTTCTCTTTATGCATTGTGAGCTCTATTAGTCTATTATTTTTGTATGGTTGAATTTCTGAAGTATAATTGTTGAATGATATATTAGAATAATTAAAAGATCCATTAGAGAATTTTTTAGGTCTAAAATTAGCCTCAAAACAAAAATGTACAACCATAATTAACTTTATAAGAACCAATAGAATTCAAGATGATGATGTCAAACATGGGGGATGATTCACCATTTTTGGAGTAAAAAGGTAAAAAGATTAAAAATATAAATAAAAATAAAAAAATTCTCTTTCAACTCGTATTTTCAACTTATCTCCCTACGGTTTTACCCAAATTTTGAGTGGGAGCACTCGTTTAATGTCCTATTTGATCCCTCATCCAATGATTACCCATGTTGCAAACTTTCGATGTACCATCCTATACAAAACAAAAATAAAAAATACATGAAAAAAGTTATTGTAGTCACGTTTTTCATGTATATCTCATTTCTCATGTAGCAAATTTCATCAAAAATTTGTAACATGGGTACTCCTTGGATGAGGGATTAAATTCCTCATTCAATGAATTCTCTCGCTTGAAATTTGAGTAAAATTGTAGGGAGATAAGTTGAAAATACAAGTTGAATTTTAGTTTTTTATTTTTCCCCCTAAAATTTGATGATGTAATTTAATATTATTTTATTATTTTCCACTATTATTTTATAATACTTCCTATAGGAGGCTCATTTAGACTCAAATTTTCTCTAATGACTCAAAAGTAATTATCAATTTTTTTATTTTATTTTTTTATTTTATATTATTTTATTTTTATTATTTATTTTTATTTTATATTTTATTTATTTTTTTTATTTTTTTTTATTTTTATTTTTATTTTATTTTTTATTTTTTTATTTTTATTTTTTTTTATTATTATTTTATTTATTTATTTTTTATTTATTTATTTATTTTTTTTTTTTTTTTTTTTTTTTTTTTTTTTTTTTTTTTTTTTCTCTCTCTCTTCTCTCTCTCTTTTTCTGAATCATTTGCTTAGTCTCTATTATGCCAAGAAAATTCAACAACCCCACCCTCATAAATCTATTCATGTTTTTCCCAATACTTCCCCATCCATGTTCATTATTTTCCCACATGTTTCCCCCCACCTGCAACCCACCCTCAATTCACCTTAATAAAGTGGGATGGGGATACATTAGGAAAAACATGAATTATATTATATCCATTTTTTACTAATACTAATTATAAAAACAATTACTAATATTATTAATAAATTATTTATTTCCTCTTCTCCGCGCTCCTCCTCCTCTCTCGCATGCTCCGATTTTAGTTGATATAGTGGTCTTTGTATACGTTGGTCTCATCCATTTCTTCAAAGTGACTTGAGTAGAGATTAGCCTACTGTGCATATAGCACTGCCACCTCTTAAGTTTGTACAAACCCCGAGTTGATTATTAAAGTTGGTAGCCTTGGGAGTTGCAACACTTTTGTTGCAATATTGAATATCATCACTAATTCATGAACATTGGATTGCAACAAATCACATTTTGAGATATATACATGGTACTATGAACTATGGCTTGAGATATGTTGCAAACAAGGTTGTACAATTTCAGGGATATACAAATGTTGACTTGGTAGGAAGTGTTCATGATAGGAAGAGAACTTCGGGGCTATGATTCACGATGGGCTCCGTTATGATATCTTGGATGAGTAGGACGCACATATCTATCACACTTAGCACTGCAAAAGAATAATACATTGTAGACAATGAAGCATGTACAAAAGCAATGTGGCTTCGAAAGTTGTTTGCAGGATTGTTCGACCAAGACTCGCTGGAACCAACCGTGACAATCAAAGTTGTGTGAAGTTGTCAACGAATATTGTGTCCATGAAAGTTCAACGTATATTTAGACCAAGTTCGACTACATCTGAGACATGGTACAAAGGATAGTGATAAGGCTTGAGTACATCACCAGTAATGAGAAGATAATTGATATTTTGATGAAGACATTGCCTAGGGAGAAGTTTGTGTACTTCAAAAACAAGTTGGGGCTTGTCGAGAATACCCCTCTTATTGAGAGGGATTGTTTAGTTGATACAAGCATTGATGGACATTCTATCGATAGGGAGAATGGTCTGAGAGGCCTAGAGTGTTCACTAGATAGGGTTGATTGAGTGCCTCTTAGTGATGAAACTCGATTACTCACCATGAAGGGTTGAGTAATTTCTAGACGCAATAACACACCAAGGAAGGGTGGAGTGAGGTATTTCAGTATTTGTACCTAATCATACACTAGGGAAGGGTGTAGAGAGGAATTTCAGTATTTGGACCTGATCACACACTAGGGAAGGGTGTAGTGAGCTATTTCAACATTTGGACTTAATGGCACACCAGGGAAGGGTGGAGTGAGGCCTTTCAACATCTAGACTTGATCACTAACTAGGGAAGGTTTGGTTGATTTCTTGGCTGAGAGTGCTCAACATGAAGGGTGAATAAGTGCTTGCTAGTTGAGTTAGTATGTCAACATTTTGGCCTAGTGTTGGAACCTTGGAATTTGAGGACTAGTCACTGTAGAGGAGTGAGTCATGATATGGTGATGATAAGACATGGGTTAGGTACCAACCAAGATATGACCACTAGCGGATGTTGATGGTAGATTTCGATGTCGATGATGATTTGATATAACCTTTTCTTAGAGATTTTTTTCAACTTAAGAACAACTATGACAGTGATTCTGAATACCTCCCTAGTTAAGAGGGAGTGTTGAATTTTATATAACTATGGTTGGTCTTCATAATGTATATTTGGCCACTTGATGTATTTATATTGATTATTTTAAAGCCTATTTTAAATGCTAAAGTCAAAAGAATATTATATTTTGAGTCAAGTCCCATTTGGAATTTTGAAAGAAGAAAAATTGAATTTGAAAATTTGAAAGTTTTGGCGCCAAGTTTGTCATGTTGGCCTCCATCCAAGTCAAGTCGGCCTAGGAAAATTCAAACCCATTTGACCTAGGTAGAACACTATATCAAGGCATCTCAATCTCCCTCTTAAGCCACCAATTCACACCCTCTCAAGAAGAAAGTTTATGGGAATCCTAGCGAAGATCAAGAAGGACAAGAAGGAGGAAAAGAAAGGATGAATTGGATCTCTTCTCTCTCTCTCTCAATATCAAACATGTGAATTTACTCTCTCTCTCTCTCTCTCTCTCTCTTTCTCTCTTTGCAGTTCACATATTTTGGCTACTTTCTATTGCAGGGGCCAAAATTTCTAGGTAATTTCCCAGGGCCCAAATTTTGGGATTCTAGCAGTTGCAAGAGGGCCAAAATTCTTGGTTAGATCAAGAAGAGCAAAGTGCTAGATCAAGTTGGGAGGCTTGAATTGGAGGGTATAACTAGGTGTGACCTAGTTAATGACTAGTAGGTCTAGTTGTGTCTCTTGTTGAATAGAATAATTTCTCTATTGAAAAGGTTGGTATTTTCCACAACAAGAGTCCAAGGGCGTCCGTCTCTCACAAATTCATGCAATGACATCACCGACTGAAAATGAAGAAGATGATGCTTTCCTCCTAAGATCCTGAAGCTTAGAATGTGATTCTCATCATCTAGAATCTCTAGGCATTCAATGCTATTCTCGGTCGGCAATCCCGTCACCACATTCACTACCCTCACGCACCCAATCTTGATTTCCCACTTTTTCCTGATCGAGAAGCTCCTTATGAAAGGTTTGTACGTTTTAGGTTTGTCAAACCTACTTACCATCGACCACACAGTGCTTGCTAGCGCATTGATTTTCTATATGCAAATCGAGTAGCATTGCTTGTCACCAACTCGCAGATTAGAATGGTAGAGGGGCAAAATAACCTTCAATTGGCCAACTCCTCCTCGCTAAGACCAAACATCTTTCTTTTCATTTCGAATGATCCATCCATTGCAATCAATGTGCTGCTTCTTCTTCTTCGAATTTGCACCCAGTTACTGTGGCAAATAAATCTGCACAACATACACCTCTGGTCACAGAGTATATATAAAAAACTAAATAGTCTAGAAGAGAAGAATCTGAAGAATATATATAAAAAAATGAATAGTGTATATAATAACAAATGTGGGAACTGAATATCAGTGCCTCTCTAGTTCTACCCTTCTTTTTCAGGAAACTATGAAACTATCCCCAATCTCATTGTCTCCGATCAATCATAACCATTCCGTGGAAATCTCCTCCATGTATTCGGTTACACATATACAATGTGTCTCTCCACTTTACCATACAATATAGTTTCATAGGAATATATAAAATGTTTCCCCAAACCTTCTTTTTGAGGAGTGTGCGAAACTATCCCCAATCTCATTGCCCCGATCATTCATAACCATTCCGTCGATATCTCCTCCGTCTATCCCGTTACACATATACATCTCGTGTCTCGACTATAGCGTAGAATATAGGTACATCAATGCTCCTTTTGAAAACAAAAATAACTTTTTGCATCCTATATAATACAACAAAAAACTATTTATTTTGAATCATACCTCTGGATATAATACAACAAAAAACTATTTTAAATATATTATAAAGTATTATATAATTACTTATTTTTTCTATACATTTAAGTTTAATTTCTAAGAGTGCTAAATAAGATTAAATATTCATAGTGATAACATCTTCACTTCTCGCGCTTCATTGGACTATTCTATTTCTACCAAATAAAACAAAATGAATCTACACCTCTAAAAACCATAAGCATGAGTTTACAAGAGAAGAAAATATTATAGCTAACTTTATATATTACTTTATATCTATATATATAATTATTTATATACTATTATATTATATATTTATTATTATTATATTATATATATCAATCTAGTATTATTATCTAATATACCTCTCCTCCTCTCCCTCTCTATATATATATATATAATACTACTATATATACCACAACCCATTCCCTTCACTTTGTTACCAACTCTTTTCTCTTTCACATGTAGTTCTTCAACGTTTCTCTATAACAAGTTACATAATAGATTTATTATATCACGAAGAAAATTTAGCTTACATTTACTTATTATTTATTATAGATATACTATCATAACCACATTAATAAATGTGGTTGATAAACATTGATAGACATATATCAACCACATTTATAAATACACATTTATATGAACATCATAATACAATAATGTCCATTTATATATATCAAATGTACATTAACTATACAAATGTATTTAAATGTTAATCTATATATTAATGTATTTAATTGCACATTAATGTGCATTAATGCACTCTAGTGTGTGTACATTATTGTTATGCACACTAATATATATTAAATAAACTTCATTGATCTATAGTAACGTTTATTAATGTAATGTATAACCCCTTCAGTGGTTTACTATTAATCGCTAGGGTTTCTAAGCAACCACATTAATAAATGTGGTTGCTAATTATCAACCCTTCGGAATATTGTTAAACTTGGGCTAAAAAACTGAAGGAAACGATATAAACCCAAGGGGTTAATGCTAAAACCACAAGGGATTATCAACCCAATGGAATTAATGGAAAATCCTTTTAATAATATTATACGTTTTGAATATGCAACCTAGATTAATAAACCCAAAGAATTGATATTATAAAACAAATTTTTATAGTATACCCAATGGGTGAATACTAAAACCCCAAGGGATTGTAAACCTGAGGTAACAATATTAATCTAATGCATAATAAACCCAAGGGAATAATAAACACAAACGATAAAATTTATAAACCTGAGGTACATAAACCCTAAGATAAATACTATAAACCTAAAATTTACATGGTTGAGCATGGTTGATTTGCATATTTACACAATACCTGTCACAATGCGACCTTCGACCATGGTTGACTATGCTTGACAATGAGTGTTTTTCATATCGATACAATATTTGGCACAATGGTTCATTGGACCATGGTTGACTATGGCTGATTTTCACAAAGCGACATTTGGCCATCATTGACCATGGTCAGATATGATTTTTCATGGTTGACCATGATTGATATTATAATTGCAAGGGAATAATAAACCTAAGGGATCGATATTATAAACCCTACCGAATAATAAACCCAAGGGATTACTAATATAATCCATAGGGATTATTAACCCGAGGGAATCATCCTTAGGGAATAATATTAAACTCTAGTAATATGAACACTTAGATCGATAAATGAAAGGGATTGATATTATGAGCCCAAGGGAACAATAGACACAATGGATAATAAACCAAAGGGATCGATATTATGAACCCAAGGGAATAATAAACATAAGGGATAAAAATTATAAGCCCTAAGATAAATATTATAAACCTTAAAATATACATGGTTGAGCATGTTCGACTATGGTTCATTTCCATATGGAGAAAATCTTTGTCATAATGCAACATTGGTGCATGGTTCACCATGCTTCATTGATTTTCATATAACAAAATCTTTGGCACAATATGATAATGCACCATGGTTGAGCATGTTTGATTTTCATAGTGTGACAATATTTGTCACAATGTGGCATTTTACCATGGTTGATGTGGACCATGCTTGATTTTCATGTCGAGACAATCTTTGTCACAATGCGACAATTAACCATGGTTGAACACGATTGACCATGTTCAACTTTATAGAAGATGGTTAATCATGATTGACATTATAAACTGTTGTAGCGGCTACAAGCACCCTCCAAAATTTTACCTTAGCTTCGCTTTGGAGCCTCCCTACCAACCATCCTCAGCAACATGTCTTGCATCGTCAAGCATATAGGCTTCAGTTGTTTCTGATTGGCTTGCCAACTTGCGTATGTTAGTTTTCTTCTCTCCCCTCATAGGCTGTCTTTCCAGACTTAGACCATGTGCTGGCCAAGCATCTCCCCAGGAAAATTGCGCAATTCTGAAGGGGAACCAACCTTCCCTCCAGAAATTGTGCAAATTAGTTGGCCAGCTTGTTGAACTCAAGAATTGTGCAATGCAGCCTGTCAAGCTTCCTCTGAAAAATTACATAATTCATCCCAGGACAGCTGCTCAGCCCAGGAATTGCGCAATACTGGGAGACAATCACCTGTTCCTCCCAAAAATTGTGCAATCCCTATGGGACAGCCAGCTCTGCTCAGCCTAGAAACTGCACATCTCCTTTGTGTATCCCATTACACATATACAACCTGTATCTCCACTTTGGTCTTACAGTCTTAGTAGATTCATTAAAAGGAATACAATATTATATTTTGTACAAAAATTAGTACACAATTGTTAGAAAATCTCAAATTTCACATAACATATTATATATATATCTATATATCTATATATCTATATATATAT